>KK119141.1:0-11192 GCA_000611955.2 Stegodyphus mimosarum
TTCAGCTGATATGCTAATTTTTCGACTTCGTCCTTAATTTTTGCACACCAGTGTATTTTTCATCATGCAAAATAAAAAATCCATAAATTTCCAATGTTTCAATATGTACATATCATTTACAATAAAGGTATAGTTTTTATTGTATTTTAATCTAAAAATTATTTCATAAATTACATTAAAATAATAGATAAATTTAATGATTATCTATGCTTTTCTTGTTTTATGCATCTTGTATGCTGTTTACAGTATGTTGCAAAAACTATGCTTTTCTTTTTTTTATGCCTCCTTTATGCTGTTTACAATATGTCGCAATTAACAATTTAAAAGACAAGTAATTAGGAGAAATGTCGCGCATATACAAACGGATTTTAAAAATTTATTCAACTTAAATTTAATAAATAAAATTCTATTAAATAACAGAAATAATACACGATCAGCACGAAATACGTAATGTGACCATTTAATTTTTGACTCAAAACGGGACATTGGTTTATATAGGTCAAATCATAGGTAGTCAATGGAAAAAAAAAAACACATTTTTAAAGTTATTTATTCAGAAAAAGTTGGCTTAAATTTTTTTATTGTTGGTTTACCGTAGAATAACTGAGGCAGCAAAACCAAGAAAGAAGAGAAATAATGTGGGAAAACGGGCATTATACTTACTGTAAATGTGGAAGCACCCAAATCTTTCCAGTGCTTAGGGCATCTAAGAGGTCTTACTCTGTTAAGAGAGGTTACGAAAAGAAGTTATCTACAAGGTATTAACATTAAGTTACAATTTACAATCGGTTATTTTAAATGATTTTACCAGTATACACAGACTTTGGACGCACACGATTGAAATCTCGAAGTCTAAAGAAAATAAAATTTTCCGTAAAATGTTGGATATTTGCAAAAAACTTTCGATACATTTTTTACTATTTGCATGTCTTTGTCCAGAGGAAAATGAGCTCCCGCGCGAATGGACGTGATATGCTTAATGAAAGATAGCTGTAATTTTTATATAATTTCAAATGCTATAGTTGCACCGTAATTTTATCATTGAAACTTCTATTTATTTTTTTTTCTAAATACATTTTTTACACGCAAATGCACGATATTGTTCATATCATCTTTTTTGCATACAAACATTTTTTTGTATATACCATCTTTTTCAATAATAAAATTTTTCAAACATTGTAAAATTCTCCTTTTTTTTAAAAATAAAGTTATACCATAGAAAGTTCTTAAATATATTAATATCCATATTGCAGTGTGGTCATGTCTTTCTGGATCTCCCGTTTGTCCAACACAACTTTGTACATTTTTGTCTCCTGTTTATTTATCACCTTTCTTCTCTTCGCTTCTTGGGTGATTCTGGAGGGGTGAATAACTTTCCTCAAGACTTTGTGAAAAACAAACATTTAATGAATGAAAAAACTATGTATGCCAGACCTAAAAGAGAGTTCTCTTCGAAACTATGGCTGAAATTGTAATGAAATGTTCATAATAAAAGTTAATTTCTGATTATTTGTGTTATGTTTTTCTTTGATAAATTAATATATAAAATCATTTTTTCTGATTAAACTAATATTACATAATCATAACCATTATTTTCTAGAAAAATGTAAAAAAACTTACCTTTCATGGCATCCTTTCCAAAGGAAAAAAGAAAAAAGACCATTATTTGATCATTCAAACTTCTATTTTATTTTACGTTCAGATACTGGATGTATCATAATGTATATTTTACATGCAAACATTTTTTGAACAAACCGATTATAATATATTTCACAGTCTTTCTTTTAAAATCCAAATGGTAAGGTGCTCAAGTCTTTCTGTATCACTCGTTTGTCGAGCACAATTTCATATAGTCTTGTTTCTGGTTTATTGATGACCTTTCTTCTTTTTGGTTCACGGGCGATTTTGGAGGGGTTGTGGAGAAAGATGACAGTTTTTTGGTCCAAACTACATACCAGACTTTTGATGGCTTGAAAATTTAAGAGCTGGGAATTGCGAAAGTTGAATGAAAATCCTCTGACTTTGCAATAAGTTTTCCCACTGGCCGTCTGGTAAGCATAGTTTTTCGGACCTCCTGAAAAAATAAAAGATCACGAGAAAAAGACATAACAGAAAAACATTCAAGATTTTTGGTACATGTTAAATAAAGAAATTTTTTAAAGGTCCTTACCAGAGACGAAGGTTTGGATGACATCACCTTCCAATTCATCCGTAAATTCCCCTAAGAAGTTCCCCAAGGGAGGATCATTGCGACCATTGGTAGCATAGATTATGGAGTCTGTGTCGTGATACACGACGTCTCGACCCAGCTTCTCCATTTCACTATACAGCCCAAGCTGTCGTAAATGTCGCTAGAAAAATGTTGGTCTAGGCATCCTGCGGCACAAACTCCTTGGCAGACTCCCAGTGTATTGCAGCCACCTCAAGCGTAGGAGGAAAGACATCCTTAGTCTGAAAATAGAAGAGAACACATTGAGTTTATAGATAGATAAAATCGATAAGGAAACTTACTTTTTTGGTAGGATCCGCCATCATCTTATTAAAGTCTGGCACCGTATGTACATAGGTCAGCTGTCCTTTGTTTATGTTCATACCCCATCTGAAAAAAAAAAAAAAAACCAACATAAATTACAACGAATTAAAAAAAAAGTTTACAAAAAATTTTTAAGTACAAAAGAAATCATTTTACCTCCCCCAGAAATTGTTCAGGGGCAACTTGTCGACGCCCAGGGTTTCTCGATATTTTTTCGGCATCCAACCTGACGCCCTCTCTTTCTTCATACTGGCTTCTTCCGTCACACAATCCGAAGGCCATCCGCTGCTTTCCTGTTTGATCTTCAGAAAGAGATCAATGTAGGAACGAAACAGGGAAGTAGACGATTCTTTGAAATGATACACTTCGTAAATCTAGAAAAAAGAATGGAAAAATTTAGTTATGACAAAAGATTGAAATTAATTTTGGTTATGGCAGACGATTTAAAAATTTTTCAATACTTACATGTGTGACGCGGTATCCTTTCTTTTTCGCCAGCTTGACTTCCTCCGATACCCACGTTCCAACAAGAGCTCGCTCGTCGTCTGTGTGGGTACAAGGAGTGTGCAGTTGAAGAAGGGCGCAGGTCCGACATATAGCGAACATTAGCTTCTTCCAGCACCGATAGGGCAGTACCGGATGATAGATTCCGTGCAGGAATTACTCGGCAAGAATGAGTCCAAAATACTTTTCTATATCCCCGAAGCTTTCCGTAATGATTTATGGATGTCCCACGGGGTAGACGCAGTACTTATTTACCTATCAATGGAAAATAAAGTGAGAAAAAACACATCACAAAAAATATACATAAATACAGAAAAGTTTAATCAAACATTTTTGAAATATTAATAAAAAAAAAAGTACGAGCCCATGGATAGGGGATATGAAATCCACATATTTTCCATCTCCCTCGTGGAACAATTTGAGGGCATTGGTCCGTCCTCCGAAAAATGACTCGCGAGGATTCAGCCGGTCCCTCAAATGATGGTCATTCAGAAAAGCTTGCAGATCTGGATTTTCCTCCTTCTGCTGTTGAAATTCAAGCTCTCACATTTCAATGACTGTCAAACCCTGGGCTCAAAGCTTCCGTGTTGTGTCTTCCGTCTTCTCTCTCAACATTGCAATGGAAACCCCTTTCAAAGGACGAATAATATCAGCCTCATAACAGGAATTGTATCTGTGAAAGAAACAGCCCTAAAAAACACAAACATATATATTAATAGTGTTCAACATTAAAAGTGTAAAATCATAAAGAATCACACAGAAAACAAAAATGCTATATTTTCTTACCTGAAACTGTTAGACTGTGTTTTTTGGCAGAAACCGTCTACCGAGATTCCGGCGATTGTGTTGCTCTCCGTAACCGTTCAAAGCATGTTGAATGGGAATTCCTTCTGAAGCAGCAACAAAGCCCAACCACCGGATCGAATCGGCTGTAATTCGTGGAGTTGATGTTTCCATATGTGTGTACCATGGCAATCGTGTTGGGCTGAATGTGGCCACTCCGATACGTTGCCATACAGGCTGACGCAATGGTCACGTATCTGAAAAAAAAAAAAAAAAAAAAAAAACAGTATGAGCCACTAAACATGATTATTCGATAAGAATATAACTGTAGACATTATGATTATTTTATAAGAGAATTAGAAAATGACTTACTGGAATGGATTCACACCCGCCACATCCAAAAATTGAGCTCGGAACTGCAGGCAACAACGACAAAGAATATCCACGTCCCATCTATTAAAAGAAAAAGTGTTCAAAATGCGAAACATAAAATATACGAATAAAACACGATGATGAAAAAAATGTGCCTGCAATAGGCCAACATCTCGTCTTGGAAGTTGAACACATATCCTTTCTTCAATTCTCTGAGACCGAAGCATCCTGGGAGCTTGGACAACGCCATTGGCAAAACTTTTAACAAGTCTATGACCCGAATGTTCAGACTAGGATGTCTTACACTCATGATGAAGTTTTAAGACAGCTTG
Organism: Stegodyphus mimosarum; assembly: GCA_000611955.2. Lineage (NCBI taxonomy): Eukaryota > Metazoa > Arthropoda > Arachnida > Araneae > Eresidae > Stegodyphus > Stegodyphus mimosarum. The sequence goes on from KK119141.1 coordinate 4,525, forward strand.
ATAAAAGCTTGCTGACTGAGCGTGTAAAAAATAAAACCACAATTCGGATGTGGGATTTTCAAAAAAGTTTTTTAGTAACAGGGGACATTTTTCTATACTCAAAAAGTAGCTTTTAAACGGCTGATGATATAGTTGATATGGATTTTATAAAAGCTACTGCTCAGTTTTTTGTTAAAATTTTGTAAATGATTGATTACAAATCCAAAAGTTGTGTGTAAATATTTGTATTTTAATACTGACCGAATGCACAAAATAGACTTCAATAATGAATCTATATTTCACAACATAAAAATATCTTCACGGAATGCAATGCTGTTTAGTGTTTTTCCTCATGTGCAATTGCTGAGTTTTTTCCCGGTGCATTCCATAAATGCATCCATTCCCTGCAGTATGCTTTGTATGAATGATATACAAATGAGTTCCATTACTTTTCTGCCCTTTTGTGAATTTCATATAGCAGAATATTCTGAATTTTTATAACTTCTTTTTGAGTGTTTATGATGAAACAAAGCGGATACTAAAAATATGTACAACAAACAATTCTTTTGAGTTATATAACCAGTTAACATTAATGAGTTGCCTAAAATTAGATTCTGTTTATCATAAAAATGTTCCAAAAGCATTGTTATATTGTTACATTATACTAATATTCATGCCAAAAATGTAACCTAGTAAAATAAATAACTCTGAATGGTCATTTGCTTTTCTAAGTCATGTCTTATAGTAAATAACAATAAGCATATAAAAATATAAAATTAATGTTAACAGAAAGTGAGACTGAACAAGATTTCAGTTTTTGCTGCTAATTGAACTAAAATTATTTAATAAGCATTTCAATTAGATATCCATCACAGCAAAGTCTGCAGTTCACCTCACAGATCAGCTCATTCCAATTAATGACATCTGTAAAGTCATCAAGCAGAGAATATTAAACAAGTGGCAGCAAATGTGCGATCTCCAGTGACATAATAAGCGGAAAAGCATTAAATCAAAAGTTGAACGTTGGGAGCCTACTAGGAACCGAAAGGAGGAAGTTTTGCTAACTCGCCTGAGAATCGGTCACTCGTGTATAACGCATAATTACCTGATAAAAGCAGAGAGTGAACCTATGTGCTCGCATTCTAACACCGTAATGTCAGTTTGTCATTTTTTAGTAGACTGTTTATATTTTAAAGAACTTCGTTTGAAACATTTTAACAGTTATGACTTGCCTCTAGACCAAATAATCGGGAAAGAGGTCAACCCAAATTTGTTCCACTACCTGAAGGAAACAGGTATTTATTATTTAATTTGATTTATTTTTGATGTCATATTTTATTGTTTTAATAACAAATATTTTAATATATCGTATATGTGATGATTTTAATCATTTTTATCTGCGAGATAATTATGTGTTTGCATGTGTTGTTGTTTATGTTAAACATGTCATCATTTTATCATTGTCTTCATCATCATTGCTATTTTGTTCTATTCTTGTGATTTTATCGTTTCTGTTTGCTATTATGTCCATTTAAAACTACCAAATGTGTGTTTTCGGCGCGTATAATCGCTACGGTTTTGCGCCAAGAAACCCAACTCCACCACCACCACCAATTAGATATCATTAGTGACTATAAATATTTTTATATTCCTCAAAATAAAAACATGAAATGCAATGAAATTTCTCATTGGGCTAACATTTTTCTACCAATGTAATGTGTATTATAATTGTTTAAATAAACTATTTACATAATTATTATGTGCAAAATAAATTAACAGAATAGCATATATCAGGTAGAAATAGAAGCGGATTTTATTTTACAAAGAAAAAACCATATTTTAAATTCCATGAAAAAGTCAACTCTGAAAATTTTGCTTCAAAAATAATATTTTGTTTGCGTATTTTAGCCTCTTCCCTTTTCCGCAAATCGGAAATGTCTAAAAGGGAGGCAGTGACGTATTTGCCAAACAAGACTTCATTGCTATCTTCTGCTTCTTGCACTTTTGCAGCAGAAGCAGTGAAAAGGAAGTCCTGCAGAGCACTGTACTCCCTTTTCTGTTTCTTTGAGCCCACTTAATGCTTAATGGAGGAGTCAGAGAGGGCACACTCACACTTGGAGCTTCTAGGCTGGAAATAGCATTCTGGCTGATGACAGGATAGGGCTGCTCTGTGCATTCTTCCTCCTGTAAGGAATATTAAATATTAGTACCCATCTGTTTTTCAAAATCTAACAATACATTCACATAAACGAATTACTAAAGCAATTTAAGGGTGATCCTTGACGCAGGATCTAGCTGTAAAAGCAAAATCTAGAGCCCTTGGTTAACTAGATGCTATAATTGCAATGCTTTTTGAGGGCTTTAGCCAAAAATAATAATAATCTCTTCAGTAAGACATAAAAGGCCATATTTTGTCTTGTAATGATGTGTAGTAAATCCTCTTAATACAAACTCGATTAAGCCGAACACACAGTTAACATGAAAAAAAATTTGGTGCAGGCAAGCGACTTGTACGATCATAGGAAATTTTATTGGTTAACACATATTTCGGTGAGCAAAAGTTACTGTTTTTTACTCTATTGCATCATTAAATTTTATCCTTCAACATAAACTTTTGAAGATTCAAAATTTTTTATCTTATTGTTTCTCTGCGGGGCTTGAATTCAGAAATGTTGCGTCCCATTTCATTGAAAACCTCTTACGACACTGGGCAGATACATATGCAGCCCCATAACACACATTATCTGAACTAATAAAGCAATGTAAAAGTTCATTTTTCCACCAAATGCAACAAGTCATCTTCAACCATATTCATAATAATGTGCAAAGGATTGATGACTACAGTTGCTGCCAATTACATGATTGTTTTATGAATTATTAGTATTAATGTAATGAGTAAGATTTATATTAATGAATGTATGTACAAATATTTTTCATCATGCAAAATAAAAAATCCATAAATTTCCAGTGTTTCAATATGTACATATCATTTACAATAAAGGTATAGTTTTTAATGTATTTTTAATCTAAAAATTTTTTTATAAATTACATTAAATTGATAGATAAATTTAATGATTATTCTCATTGTTACATAAACTATGCTTTTCTTATTTTATGCATCCTTTATGCTGTTTACAATATGTCACAATTAACAATTTAAAAGACAAGTAATTAGGAGAAATGTCGCGCATATACAAACGGATTTTAAAAATTTATTCAACTTAAATTTATTAAATAAAATTCTATTACGTATCAGAAATAATACACGATCAGCACGAAATACGTAACGTGACCATTTAATTTTTAACTCAAAACGGGACATTGGTTTATTTAGGTCAAATCATAGGTAGTCAATGAGAAAAACAACACTTTTTTAAAGTTATTTATTCTGAAAAAGTTGGCTTAAATTTTCTTATTGTTGGTTTACCGTAGAATAACTGAGGCAGCAAAACCAAGAAAGAAGAGAAATAATGTGGGAAAACGGGCATTATACTTACTGTAAATGTGGAAGCACCCAAATCTTTCCAGTGCTTAGGCATCTAAGAGGTCTTACTCTGTTAAGAGAGGTTACGAAAAGAAGTTATCTACAAGGTATTAACATTAAGTTACAATTTACAATCGGTTATTTTAAATGATTTTGCCAGTGTACGCAGACTTTGGACGCACACGATTGAAATCTCGAAGTCTAAAGAAAATAAAATTTTCTGTAAAATGTTTGATATTTGCAAAAACTTTCGATACATTTTTTACTATTTGCATGTCTTTGTCCAGAGTGAAAGGAACTCCGGCGCGAATGGAGTGATATGCTTAATGAAAGATAGCCGCAATTTCAATATAATTTCGAATGCTATAGTTGCAGTCTTTTTTATAGTATATTCTGCTATAGTTGCACCATAATTTCGATGGTGGTTATACTAGGATCCAAGCTACATACCAGACTGTTCACCGATTCAAAATTAAGTAGCTGAGAATTCCGAAAATTTAAGGTGAATCCATGGACTTTGCAACAAGTGTTACCAGCTTCGGTTTCAAAAGCATAATTTTTCGGACCACCTGGAAAAACAACACACACATATATATATATGCCTGAGAATTATAATTCATGTAATATAAGTTTTTTTATCAGTGGGAAAAAAAGTTTCTTACCAGATACAAATTTAGTAATTGTATCGCCATCTAATTCATCCGTGAATTCACCCAAAAAATTTCCAATGGGTGGGGCGTTATTACCGTCTTGGGCGTAAATTATACTGTCAGTGTCTGCACGATCTAATTTCTCCATTTCGGAGTATAATTTTAGTCGAGCGCAAGCAGTGGTAAATGCCGCTAAGAACACATTTGTAGTTGTGTCTTGCGATACAAATTTGTCAGTTTTTTCCCACCATATGGCTGCCACTTCTTCATTAGGAAAACAAACATCTTGAACCTAAATAATAGTAAATAAAATAGATTTAAAAAATTCACATTTTTTTTTACCTATGGAAAAAAGTTAAAAAATAGATAAAACTTACATTCTTGGTAGAGTCATGCAGAACATTATTGATCTGTGACACAGAATTCACAAATGTTAGTTGTACTTAGTTTATATTCATCCCCCAACTGAAAAAAAGTAAACAGTTTAATATAAGAAAAAATAATGATTTATTTTTTTTTTTTGAGGAAAAAATAAAAAATGAAAGTATCCCCAGAAACTATTCAATGCTAATTTGGCAACTTGTCGCCGACCATGATTTTTTGCAATTTCTAAGGAATCTAAACGAATATCCTCTTTTTGTAAATATTCCTTAATGTAGCTCTCCTTTTGCTCTTGTGACCGACATTCTGCAAGCTATCCGCTGCTCTCCTGTTTTATCTTAATATAAGATTTGAATAAGGAAGTTGAAGTCTCTTCAAAATGATATACCTCGTAAACCTAAGTAAAAAAAAAGTAAAAGGATTATTATTATAAAAATTAATTAATTTTTTTTTTCAAATAAATAGGAAAAAGAATATAGAATCTCACATTGGTTACTTGATATCCTTTCCGGATCGCAAGTTTGACTTCCTCCGCAACCCATGTGCCTACTATGGCCCGTTCCTCCAGCGTCTGACGGCATGTACTTTGTTGGAGGTTTTCAGCGCAGCTTCGACATAATGGAAACAATAGTTTCCCATTACATCTGTGAGGAAGGACTGGTAGATATAGTTCCCTTGGTTCCCTTCCCTACATTTTATGATTCCGAAGTATTTTTCATTGTCTTCAAAGTTTTCTTCGGATGACCAACTGGATAAACACATTATTTGTGGACCTTGGAAAAAAAACTTTGTAAACTGTTTGCCTATTTATACAAGAACAAATTTAAAATTAAGGGGATATCATACCCAAGGATACAACGAAGTGAAATCCACACATTTGGCACTGCCTTCGTAACATAGCGTCACTGCATTTGTTCTGCCACCGAAGAACGCGTCCCTGGGATTTAGTCGATCCTGGACCCCGTGGGTTTTAAGAAAAGTCTTGAGAGTGTCTCTTTTTTTTTTTCTTTGATAAATTGGTGCTCCCACATTTCTACTACGGTAAAACCCAAGGCTTGGAGTTTCGCAGTCTGTTCCTTCGTCTGGCGAAGAGGAACCCCCATTCCTACACCCTTGAGTGGTTGTTTCACGTCAGCATCATAGCATACATCGCACCCATGATAAAAGCATCACTGAAAAAAAAATCATTCAAAACAGGTCAGAAATCCAGAAAAAAAACAAAGAATCAATATAATTAGACTACTTACATGAAACTGATAAATTGTCTTCTTTGCTCCACAAAACCCATCTACGGAAACTCCACCTATTTTACATTCACCGTATCCATTGAGAGCATGTTGGATTTTTATATTTTCTGTATATGCCACATAGTCCAACCATCTAATACCGTCAACACTGTAATTGGTTTTATTCGTATATCCATAAACGGGGACCATGGATATGGTAGCTGGTTTTATGTGCATGTTTCTGTAAACGGCCATGCATGCGGAAGCTATTGTTACATACCTAAGGGGGAGGGAGGGGAAAATAGTAAGAAAAATAAATATACATCAGAAAATAACAACAATAATAAATATGAGGAAGAAAAACTTACCGAAATGGATCAACATTGGAAACATTCAGAAACTCACTTCGAAATGCCAAACAGCATCGCCGCAAAATATCCACATCGGATCTGAAAAAAAAAAAAAAAAAATGTTTTTTACTTTTAATCAAAAAAATAAATAAAATAAATTCATAAAAAAGTTACACACCTGCAATATGCCAAAATTTCAGCTTGAAAATCAAATTCATCATCTTTGTGCTCTTCATACCAAGATAAAAATGCTTTTCGCACAGATGGCATCATACTATCTGGACTGTAAAAATCAACTTTCGGAAGAGGTCCAACATATGTTTGATTCTCTCGCGTATTAAATAAGTGCGGAAAGAACCCTTTTTTTAACTCGGCGATACCAAAGCATTGTGGAAGTTTGGATAGCGCCATCGGTAAAAAATTCAGAGAGTCAATCACTCTGATATTGAGGGTCTTATGATAGATAGTCATTAGCAAAGATCCATTTGGTATAACTTCTGGCGTTAGACCTTGTTCTAAAAGCCAAGACATTATAAATTGGCCATCAAAACTGTAAATAAAATAAAAAATTTTAACAAGGAAAACATTAAAAAAAAAA
>KK119142.1:0-13699 GCA_000611955.2 Stegodyphus mimosarum
ACTTTAAAAATACACATGACGCTTTGGAATATTAGGTAAAAAATTATTTTAAGTTTACTAAGAAAAAGAACGGTTAGTTCTTGCATATCTTGAACACTTGCTGGCAACAGACATCATCGGTAAACGTCAAGATAATTTTATTGGCTTTATTGCATCTAAATCTGATTTTATCGAATTTACTTGAATGAAATGAAATCGCTAACTGAAATGAAAACCTGTCAGAGCTTCTTTTACGAGAACAATTAATGCAATTTTGCAGGAATTAGAAAAGAAAATTCCTGATGAAAAGTCTGCGAAAATGAAACTTGTTACTTTAAAACGTTTATCTGTTGAACTTAGTACATTTGATTCTGAAATATTAAATTCAAAATTTTCGTCAAATGATCAGTTTGAAAGCAAATGCACAAAAGTTGAAAATTACAAAGAAAAATTAAGATTTAGGAAGAGTAGAAACTTTCAATTGCCAAAGTTCAAAGTTACTTCTCAATTGCCAAATGAAGCAATCTAGTTGGCAATGTGCTGCCACATATGAATAAACGAAAACTGAAATAACCTAAAATAGAGTTAAAAATTTTCGATAGCAAAACTAAAGATTTGTTACCGTTTTGGGGACAATTTCGGCGAATACATGAAGGTAAAAAATTCAAAACCAGGACAAGATTCATTATCTCGTTCAAGCGACCGTACCTGGTGCAAGACCACATAATAGTGTGAACAGCTTCCTTGCAACTGCTTAAAATTATAAAAAGGCTACAGGAAGAAATAAGTTCGACAGGGAAGAATTTCTAGTGGAATTCTATATTCCAGAACTAATAGGTCTAATTATTAAAAATGTTACTGATCAAAAGGGAAAATGCAGTATATTAGAACTGTATGACAAGTTAGAATCGTATTTACGTTCATTGGAATCAGTAGGAATGACAAGTGACAAATATGCTGCAATGCTGTTTCCGCTTGTTGAATCATGCATTCCTGAGGAAGTTTTATGATTTGGCTTAGAAATTATGCATCAACGATTACAGCAGAAAATTCTCACTCTGAGAAATTGAAACAATTATTGTTGTTTTTAAAGAGTAAAGTGGAAGGACAGCACAGAATTTCTTTGGCGAAAACTGGATTTAAATTAGTTCATTCAGATGTAAAGAAAGAAAGTAGAAGAGATAAAAAATACCTGGGTGAACATTTGGTGCCTACAGCGAATGATTTATTATCAAGCTGTAATAAAGGAGCCAATTATGGTGAAAAGAATTCCTGCATATTTTGTGAGAAAAATCATGAAAGTGGAGATTGTTTTGTTGCTCAGAGGATGATACTGAGTCAAAAGAACAATGAAATTAAGAAAAAAAAAGGGCTGCTTCTTCTGCCTCAAAACTGGACACATAGTCAAACAATGCAAGACAAATGTATGATATTTGATATGCTCAAAAAGGCATTGGGGTGCCATGTGTCTGGATTTGCCCACCAATGAAAGAGCAATGATGCTGAAAAGAACAAAGAAGAGGAACCACAAAATGTATCACTTGCAATAACCAATTTCCTAGATGAAGTGTTTCTTCAAACACTACTAATTAATATCGCTAGAAACACAAGACAGTAAGGGCATTTATCGACACAGGGTCGCAAGGTTCATACGTATTAAAGGAGACAGCTGTACACATAGGATGCCATGCAACTAGATCTGAAACTTTTAATTCATCTACTTTTTGGAGGAGTAACAACTAAGAATGAAATTCACAAACGCTATGAAGTGTATGTTAGAAGCTTAAAAGGTGATTTTTCTAGACGACTTATCTTGTTTGAAGATTTGTAGATCAGTAGTCAGTTTACAGCCTGGGCCATGGATAGAACTGCGGCAGAAAAATATCTATACGTCTGATTTAGGAAGAAGGGATTTGAAAATAGAAGTTCTCGTTCGACCTGACGTCGTATGTGCACTGTTAACCGGAAGAACTCAGAAATTAAAAAATCGGTTGACTGCTGTGGAAGCACTACTTGAATGGACAGTCAGTAAACATAAATGATTACATTTCAGAAAGGAACTCCTTGTCCATACCCATCAACAATAATGCCCATGTTGACTCACAGCAGTGACATAGAAAACTTGTGGAAGCTAGAAGCACTGGGAATTACGGATGCTAATAAAAATACAACTGGTTCAGAGTTAAAAGACGCAGTGTGGGATCACTTTCACAAGACTCTGAAGAGGGTGGACGATCGATATGGAGTCAGTTTACATTGGATCAACGATAAAGAAGCTCTACCAAGTAATAGAGAAGTTGCTGAAAAATGATTGATTTCCACGACAAGGAAGCTCCTGTTGAAAGATAAATTTGACACATACACTGCAACACAACAAGTAAACAATGATCATATATATGCAGTTCTAAATCGCAAACGCGGAAACATCAAAGGATAATTAACAAGGATTTCAAATGCTGTAACAGCCGTAGATTTAGTTTTGTTAGATTTAGTTAGTTATGTCAGATTTAGTTACGTTATTATTTTTATTTAAAATTCACGAGCGATGACTTAAAGTGAACGTTTAGTTGTCACAGGAAAGTTTAGTTGTCATTTTACCGAAATTAATTTCCCAATTTTAGAAGATTTAGGGGGGGGGGAAGCTTCTGGGTTGTATCAAAGAAAGAATCCTTTTTTTCTAGAATATCTCAAATTTTTAGAAATTTGGCTAAATTTCACTTTAGGATAGTTTTCTGCAAGACACTAATGGCAGACATTCCACGTTCTATGAATCTTTAAAAAGTTGGAGAAATTGCAGTAAAATCTTATTAATTTATAACTATTAAAATCTCAAATGGTGCACTGGCACAAAAGAAACTCTTAACATACATTCGTTGTATGAGGTAATATGAAACATTTTAGGGATGAAAGCAAGAAGCATGTTGAGGTAATTTTGGAATATCAGTATCTTTGAGGTAATATTACCATTATTGGCAAGATTTATCCGGAAGTCAGTACTTCTTGCTGACACTAAATATATACTGCGAAATACATAAAATGTACTTACCTTACCTTACATAATCTTATTCAGCTGAAGTCATTTGTTATCATCAAGAGAAAGAGAACGTCTGTCAGCATACAAGGTCCTGGACATCATCTAGGAGACAGGGTGACCGACTGACTTTCATTAATGCAGCATATTTCACAACGGCGGGTGTTTACTGTGTAATCACATGTGTAACCAACACCGTTCAAGAAATAGTCAGTGCTACCCATCTGGGCAAAAATACAGGAAGATTCTTTCCGATGGTATAAAATAGACTTATTACATCTTTGTACACTTATCAATTAATTAGCCTTTATGCTACGGATTTTTGAAAAAGCAACTCCTTCTAAGCATATCCTGAAACCTTGCAAACACCAGCCTTGGTGATTTAATATGCCTGAAAAGGTCAAAAATATTTTCTAGCCTTCTTAACAAACAACTGAAATATCCGACACTAATGTTTGTGCTCAACCACTCATTGCAGAGAATATCACTTTCACAGCAGCACCCTGTCAATCAAGAAATTCCGAAACCCACTACATCCCAACAACAAGATGTTAGACCTCCCAATACATCAAGCCATCATTGTAATTATTCCGCTGAAGCAACAAAAATAGACAAGAGCTGATTTGCTGCCATAAGCAGCGACCACCATCCAATCTGATCTTCTATGTAGAGGCACGTCCAGTAGTAGCAATTAGAAGATCCTGAGTTCTTTCAGACCACATTAACCTCCAAGGTTGGAGGTTCCAGGAGTTACACATTAGAGTACTTTCTAACAAAGCATTCAGTATAATGTCAACAAATTACAGGGGAAGTTTTTCAAATGTTTTCAAGTAAAAAAAGCAATCATAGGTTTATTACCCAAAAAACCAAATTAGAACTTTGATATACCAATAAATTAAAGAAATCTGATCAGTGACGCTCACACAGAAAATAATTTCGAAAGACAAAAATTTTTGCACATGACAAAGACAATTCTTTAAAATATGATTCACTCATGGAACCAAATTAAACGAAATTTAAAGAAATACATGAAGTGACAGACACTTGCTTGTAAAAGGCTCACAGAAATGGCATGAATAACTGGCATAGTACAACACTTGCACATTTGATGGAAAAAATGTTGAAATTTGAAGCAAGTTGGAAATCTCTGAACTATTTCAATAATAATAATAAAGAGAGAAATAACAATTATTTCATCAATGCATGCATACTTAGTGCTCAGCCTTAGTGCACGATATATCATCACTATTTCTATTACTTCACATGCTCTAATGAAGATGTGACTCCAGAGGAGCAAAAAGAAGCTTTCATTTTTAAATGGTTACAAAATATAAAAACTAGCTGGCGCACTTAACAAGCAAAAGCATCTGATAACAAAAGCAACTTTTCTCTTTTTGCAGAGTTGAGCAACACTTTTGCGAAACCACTTCAAAATTTTGAACTTCTAAATAAAACAAAAGTAAATTTAAAAAAAAAATACTTCAAAATAATACCACTTCAAAACAAGATAAAATAAATTTTTTCTTAATAAATATTTATTAAAACATACATAAATAATAATAATAATATTAGTAATAACAATAATATTGCAAAAGAAAGAAATCACATTTATTTTGTTTGAAGCCTCGAAGACAGCTAGCTATAAGACAATTACAAAATGCAACCAAGAAGGTTGCACTTTATAACTCAAATATATTCATAGCTAAATATTAAAATCTTAGATTGACATTTCTTTCAAATATTTCTAACATGCTTACTTAATCATTAAGCAATATAATTTAATTTACAACAGAGATAGAAGAACTATAAACTATTTTTTTTTTAATTTTTACAGAAAATTTACCAAGTAGAAGATTTAAAAAAAAATGCTAATAAATTTTATTCATTATATATAACAAATATATTCTACTGGTCTGTCAAAGAACGTTTTTTTTTGGATTGTTGATGTTGTTGTTGTTGCATCAATTGTTAACTCTTGTAAACAGAAAAGCTTTTGATAGGTATTTTTGGAGGAATATAAAAAGATGGCGTGTGGTTTAGAAGACCAAATTTCAAGCTATATCACTCATATAATGAACGTTACATCATTAATTTCATTAAATACCAAAGAATAAAATGGACAGGCCACGTTATCAGAATGGATAAAGATCATGCAACAAAAAAAAGCTTCAATGCCAAACCAACAGGCACATGGGAAGACAGACCAAATCTAAGATAGTTAGACTGCCTAGAAAACGGCCTACTGGTCTTAAAAACCAAAAACTGGAAAACGCTAGCTGGGAGAAGATTGGCCTGGAAAACGCTTCTTGAAAAGATCAGGGCCAACTCTGGGCCGTCCCGCTATTAACACAGGAAAGAAGGAAGGAAGGAATTGTTAACTCAAGAATACTGAGGTGCATCTTTTGATATTTTTAATATATACTGGGGAATCACTCATAAATAAATCAATGCATTCAAAATTTATAAGCAATGAAATTCCATATAAAGTAAAAGCTTGGAATATCCCGAGTTCCAGCTACAGGAAAATTCCGCTAGTTGAGGATGTAAAGAACAAAATTCACATTCGAAAAGTCAAATGAATGACAAAAATGTCCATTTTAAAATTACAAAAACAATCACTTTATTTGTTACCATCTTGAAACCTAAGAGTCTACAAAAGTACATACGAGCTTTAAAAAATTTCTGTCAAAATAAGGCGCATATTATGTTTATTATAAAATCCCGCCTTAGCTGAATGTTGGTAAAGGTGTTGCCAATTATTATTACACAACACAGACATACATATGAATTAAAGACATACATATGAATATAGAATATAAGAAACTTAAATCACTTATCATAATTTTCCCCATTACATGATCATTGTTCATCTGTTTTCAAAGTTGTGTATAATTGCTTTTTTTTTTATGCCCGGATTCTGTAATTTTGAAAAGTCTTGCAATCTCAAATGTTAATATTTTTTTCTCAATATGCGACAAGAAAATAGAAGTTACATGCTTCTTTATAAAATCAAACCGGTTTATCGAGAATTAATTGAATTTACATCAAAACAAAAAAGGTTTTCTTTTGATTTAAGACTGTTAATTTCTAGTATAGAGATGCTTTTTTATTTGAATGTGTGTTTTCTCCACATCGTATTTTACAAAAGTGATTTAAAATTTTTGGAATATTTAAGATTCATTCTTTTAAGTATACAGCAACTGGTTCCCTTAAATTGACACGAACCCTAAAAGCCTGACACAAATGCTGTTTTTGAATTTTTGTGGTAAATTTTGTTTCCTGGTTTTGCTTTAAGCAATTCAGATACATACACACTCCAGCATCCTGTGTGTTTCCTCTTCATCCTATCTTTAATTTATGTACATTTTAATTTTCGTATGATGGCAACATAGTATTACATAGGATATTTGCCCCAGCAACAACTGGTACTTTATTTGATACGATTTCATGAAAAATACACGTGTTCTTTTTCTCAAATCATCATGTCACCTAATTTTATTCATTTAAAGAGTTAAAATTTTATTATGATTTAATGGTCGACTTCTCCACTTTCCTGCTACATTAGTAATTAAACAAACAAATGGAAAACAATAATATGTAATAACTACAATGATATTTTTCTAATTCAAATGAACAAACATGCATGAAAAATAAATATTTCTTTTTAATTTTTTAATTTCATTTCATCTTATTTTTAACGATTTAATTTTTAAGTTACATTACCATGCAAAGCAATATAAAATTGAAGCATAGCTTTCTATTAGAATCATTTATAATTAATGAAGAATATTGTTAATATCTCTGTATAAAAAAAGGTGTCATGTGTGACATATAATTGATTTCAATGACAAACACGTATATTTAAAAGTTACCATTTCAAGCAAAATTTTTATCATGTAAAAATATTATCATCATACAAACATGTGTTTGTGCAATAATAAAAAGTCTGTTCCCATATATTTTACACAATTTCGCTTTGCTATAAAACACACCGTCTTGTCATTTTACCCAAATTAGTTTGCAATTTTAGAAGATTTAGTGGGGGGAAAGGCTTCTGCATCGTATCAAAGAAAGAATTCTTTTCTAGAATATTTAAAATTTTTAAAAATTTGGTAAAATTTCAACTAAATTTCCTTTCATGATAGCTTTCTGCAAAAGACTAATGGCAGACATGCCAAATTTTATCAATCTTTAAAATATCGCAGAAAAATCTTATTAATTTATAATTATTAAAATCTCAAATGGTGCATTAGCACAAAGAAAACTCTTAACATACATTCAGTTGTATGAGGTAGTTTGGAACATTTTAGGGATGAAAGCAAGAAGCGTGTCGAGGTAATTTTGGGATATCTGCATCTTTTAGGTAATATTACCATTATTGACAAAATTTATCTGGAAGTCGGTACTTGTTGACGACACTAAATATAGACTGCGAAATACATAAAATGTGCTTACCTTACCTTACATGATCTTATTCAGCTGAAGCAATTTGTTATCGTCAAGAGAAAGAGAACATCTGTCCACATACAAGGTTCGAGACATCTTCTACGAGACAAGGTGACCAAGTCCTACTGTATCTGACTTTCATTAATGCAGCATATTTCACAAGCGCGAGTGTTTGCTGTGTACTCACAAGTGCAACCAACACTGTTGAAGAAAGTGCAAGTGCTATCCATCTGGGCAAAAATACAGGAACATTCTTTCCGATGGTATAAAATAGACTTATTACATCTTTGTACACTTATCAATTAATTAGTCTTCATGCTCCGACCTTTGAAGAAAGCAACTCCTTCTAAGCATATTCTGAAACCTTGCGAACAGCAGTCTTGGTGATTTCATATGCCTGAAAAGGTCAAAAATATTTTCTAGCCTTCTTATTGCTGTTATTAAAGAACTTGTCTTTCCTTCCTTTCATCACAATAAATTTTGGTTATTTTTCTAAGGTGGGGACTGCATTCTCTATAAGATGCTAGATGGTCACCGTCACTCCAAGTCAGATATTTGCACTTAGCTTTCAGCAAATACATTCGTACAAATTATAATCCTTCAGTCACTTTACTGACATAAATTTTTTGCAGCATCTGCTTTGGGTATATGCATAAACAGTGACACCTAAAAGCATTGCCGGAAACAGGCCATTTCTTAAAACTCTACTTTTCTCTGCTTCAGGGTACTTTTACTGCTACACTTTCTCATCTTCAGGGTTAAGACATCATGTTGATAAAAAGAATGAAACTATGCTGCAGTTATTGCCACTGTTTTCCAGTCATAAAACATTTGCAAAGTTCCAAATTTAGTTCCAAAATTTTCTACAACTCTTCTAGAGGCTTGTCAGTCAAGTCATTTGAAATTTCTAGATGATTCATTTGACTTTTCCAACGACAGTTCAAATGTGTAGAATTTCATATGAATTTCCTGGAGATGTTTTTATTCTTTTCTCGATAATCATTCAAACTTCTGATAGTGATAATCATCTTTAGACACATCTGTGTCGAAGATTCTTTGGTTTTACCTCTGCGGATTTTTCTACCCACATCATGAAAGATATTTTGAATGGGATTGTAAAGTTCATCCTAATTTTATTAACAGTTATTTTAAGTTATGCACCTATCCTATCAATTCTAATTTCAGCTTACAATTTCCTACCAGAATGTAATTTCAGAAACGTAGAGAATGCAAATGAGTACAATTTAAGCCAATGTTTACTGACTTCGAGAGAAAGAGTCGGATGTTCCTGACTAACACGCATTTGCCTTTTGGCTACGTTCACTCTCAGATACTACGCTCGGCCATACTTAAGGCCCTTGCTTGGCTTCAAATCCAGAATTATTTAAATTCAAGCCCATGTTGAAGCTTTGTTTGCGTTCTAAGTTAGGAACTGATTGTAAATATTCTGAGAAATAAAGGGTAGTTAACCTTTCGAAAGTCTTACCTGTTTATTCATACACTTAAGTGATTATTCGCTTGTTGTGGTTGTGGGGCTCTAAGATTGAACATTGGATTAAAGAAGTAAAACCCTACAGGTTTTTGCGTCTGGGGATTTTTCTAGCCACATTATGAAATCTATCTTGAATGGTCTTAATGATGGAGATCTAGCTCGAATGCATATGTCCTCAGAAGTTCTATCGTCATCACACAAGGCACCAAATCAACATTTCTTGATCTCAAATACCAGAGTTGATTACTTGGTGGATAGCAATTTTTTCCGTTATCTTTTCTTGCTGACAGCATCAGGCCAATGGATTTTGAAGTGCCTGAGTTTAGTTAAAGCACTACAAAATCAAGAATTATTGAAGCATTGTCTTGAACCTGGAGGTTCAACAAGCCCTCAAGTGATACATCAGGAGTCAGTACGAGGGCATCCATTTCAATAGTGTTAGACGTATTTTTTTTAGTTTAATGAACATGATTTGGAACATTAGGCCAATCCATCTGCAGTCTTCCGCTTTGAGTTATGACTATACTGTGCACCTACATTCAAGATTTAACTGCAGGCAAAGCAGCCTCGCCTTCTTCATAATTTTGGTAATCCTTGTCCTAATTTATAGTTAAATTTCAGTTGTAAATCGCCAGGAATGAACTGGATATCTGCAAGTACATATGATAATAGTCTGACAAATCGTTAATTTGCCACCATGTTAATATTACCCTGTTAGACAACAAGTTGAATATTCTTATTAATCAGTGTGAAAATTTTCGAATTAAAATACAAATGAAAGTGAAAAAAAGCTGTGAACAAAACTCTCTAATACAGCAATGGTACCAATAGCTCAGAACATTTTGCAATATAAATCTAAGTTAGACATACTGTAGCTTGATTTCCAAATCTGCTAACTTAAAAATTTTTATTATCTCAGGAAAGTAAAATTTGATGCTGGAAAATTATGCAGGTTTTTAGAGATTAACTAAACATGTTGTCAACTTTCCTCTTTGGTATGAGAAGAACGTTCTTGATGATCTGAGATCATGAATGGTCATGCATCATGATGATCTTCCGTCATGGTATCTAAGACCATTGTAAGATCATCATTTGAAGAAATAAAGGAAAATTTTGCTTGAATGATGCTCAATGGATGAGGCTAATCCTGATAATATGTGGCATCAATAGACATTCATTCGATTTTTCTCATGCAACTCAAGTTCAAAGGTATATATCCCTATCTTTACGATGTTCTGTCTTCTGTCGTCATCAATTATAATGAAATAATGACTGCAATTTTGAATATCTCCTAAATGTACCAAACAGCTGATTTACCATGAATTGAAAGATAAAAAAACTTCATTCATAAGGTGAGGGGGGGGGGGGGACTGCGAAAATGTCCCTACTAGTGTCAAATTAGCACATTTATTTATACGTATTCTCAGGATCTATTTGCAATTCCTCACTTAAAAACTTCTAGGAAAGAGCAAAAGACAATGAAAAATTCCACTTTTTTACCAAGATTTCTTACAATCACAAACTGCAAAACATTCTTTCAACCAATGAATTTTGAAATCACTATAAAAATACTACAACTGCTTAGAACAGCGATGCTGTTACAAACATTGTGTATCAGCGGTTGCTAATTATACACATCTTCTGCGTATAATTTTATATGAGAAAGGTTACATCTCTGAAAATTCGGTATTTCTAGGGGTTTTCTCATTAACCACTGCATGCCCTCTTGGTTAAGTAGTAGCACCAGTGTCATACCTAGGGTTTCCAGCGCTGTTAGACAACTGAAGAATTTGCACCCGTTTCTGTGTTCCAAGAATGGAAAATATTTCTTTAAAAAATTTCGTAGCATCAATTTGCGCCCCCTGGATGTTGCGCCCGGTAACAGATGCCCCCCCTTTGCCCCACCCTAGCTATGCCACTGGGTAGCACGTCAACTGGTAGCAATCAAAAGATCTACAGTCCTTTCAAACAAATAAGCTAATATGCTAATAAGCTAACTATTCTTAAAAGCATATGTGCGATTTGCTGCCGCATTCGAAAAAATCAAACTTCGGATTGATTAACCTCCAGGGCTGGAGGTTCCAGGAGTTACACATTAGAATACTTTCTAACAAAGCCTTCAGTACAATGTCAACAAATTATAATGGAAGTTTTTCAAATGCTTTCAAGTAAAAAAGCAATCATAGGTTTATTATACAGAAAAACAAATTAAAGCTTTGAATTACCAATAAATTAAAGATATCTGATCAGTTACGCTCACACAGAAATAATTTCAAAAGACAAAAATTTTTGCATATGAGATCAAGACAATTCTTTAAGATATGAAAGACTCATAGAAATAAATTAAACGAAATTTAAAGAAATGCATGACGTGACAGAGCCTGCTTTTAAAATGCTCAGTGGTAAAATTCTAAAAGGCTTACAGAAATGGCATGAATAACACTTGCACATTTCATGCAAAAAAGTTGAAATTTGAGGCAAGACATTGGAAAGTTCTAAACTATTTCAATAATAATAATAAAGAAGGAAATAACAATTATTTCATGAATGCATGCATACTTAGTGCTCAACCTTAGTGCACGATATATTATCACTATTTGTATTACTTGACACGTTCTAATGAGGTCGTGACTCCAAAGGAGCAAAAAGAAGCTTTCATTTTTAAATGGTTACAAAATATAAAAACTAACTGGTGCACTTAATAAGCAAAAGCACCTGATAACAAAAACAACTTTTCTCTTTTTACAAACTTGAGGAACACTTTTGCGAAACCACTTGAAAATCTTGAATTTCAAAATAAAACAAAAGTAAATTTTAAACAAAGACTTCAAAATAATAGCACTTCGAAACAAGATAAAATAAATTTTTCTTAATAAATATTTATCAAAACATACATAAATAATAATAATAATAATATTACCAGTAACAACAATAATTTTGCAAAAGAAAAAAATTCACATTTATTTTGTTTGAATCTGACTTCAATCTGACTCCGAAAATTTAATAAGACATTCAAACGTCAATATCAGAGAAATTTCAATAAATATCAAAAAAGATTTTCTTTTGATTATGCTAGGGTCTCTCTAACATTAAAACACACTGTTTGGTGACAGTATAAATTGTGAGCTTTATAACTTTGTTTACAAATTTCTCAATTCCTGAATTTATTGAGGCTAAAACCTATTCTGAAAGCCTAAAAAATTCTAGTTACAGTCAGCAACAGTCAGGCTTTAACTGTGCAATCCATAAAATGTTTATTGTTGTCTGCTTATTATTATGCAGCACAGTTTTATTGTGCATGCTGTAAAACTTCTGATAAACTTCAGATTGCCCTATGGCAAAGACAGATATAATAAAATATATAAATTGTTCCTCTAATAATGCAAATCAAAGACATGGAAGTTCATGACAAGAATTAATTTCAGGCGAACTAAACCACATGTAGGTGTCAAACAGAAAATACATATAAGCCATATGGCCAATTACTCCTCATTCTTACTTCAGAATTGAGTCATCTGCTGCTGCAAAAATGATAGCACTTGTGATGCCATTCTTAGCAGTTTTCTCAATAATGACTACCCAGAATTCCAATACATCATACTGCAGGATATTAAGACTGCATTAAGATGCTATGTTGTTAATTTCTAGCATAGAGATGCTCTTTTATTTGAATGTGTGTTTTCTCCAGATAATATTTTAGAAAACTGGCAGATTTAAAATTTTTGAAATAATTAAAGTTCATTCTTTTAAGTATACGCAGATCCCTTAAATTGACATGAGCCCTATCAGCCTGACGCAGAAGCATATTAGCCATAGATGCATATTAGCCTGACACAGATTAGATTTTGTGGTAAATTTTGTTTTCTGGTTTTGCTTTAAGCAATTAAGACACATACACACTCTGCATGCAGTATGTGTCCTCTTCATTCTATCTTTAATTTCTGTACATTTTAATTTTCGTATGATGGCAACATAGGATACTTGCCCAGAAACAACTGTTAGATTATATGATACAATTTCATGAGAAGTACACCTGTTCATTTTCTCAAGTCATCATGTCACCTAATTTTATTCATTTAAAGATTTAAAATTTTATTACGGGTAAAAGATTAACATAAAATGCCGACTTCTGCACTTTTCTGCTATATTAGTAATTCCACAAACAAACGGAAAACAATAATATGTAATAACTACTATGTTTAAGCCATTCTTCTAATTCAAATGAACAAACATGTATGCAAATTAAATACTTCTTTTTAATTTTTTAAGTTTATTTTGTTTTATTTTTAATGATTTAATCTTTCAAGTTGCATTACCATACAAAGCAATATAAAATTGAAGCCTAGTTTTCTATTAGAAACATTTTTAATTAGTAAAGCATATTTTTAATATCTCTGTAAATAAGATGTCAGGTGTGACATATAATTGATTTCAATGACAAGCACATATATTCACAAGTTACCATTTCAAGCAAAATTTTTATAATGTAAGAATACTATCATCATACAACCATGCCTTTGTGTAATAATAAAGAGGCTGTTCACACAAATTTTACACAATTTTGCTTTGCTATAAAACACATCGTCTGCTAGGAAATTATTTCACTGCAACTATTTTTTGAAGGTATAAATAACCTTTCGATACTTGACAATTTTATGTAAAATGGCACATTTAAAGAAGCCAAGGATAGAAGGCTATGATTGAGATCTCTTCAAAGAAAATTACTCGTACCTATTTATTAAAAAACACCC
>KK119143.1:19124-31370 GCA_000611955.2 Stegodyphus mimosarum
ATATATATATAATTTTGGTGCGGCCGATTGCAAACAAAAAGGGAGGTGCACATCTACATGTTATAGCAGTCCTATATACGAAATTCCAGCGTTCTGACACTACTAGTTTTTGAGTTGTGTGAGATATACAAACATACATACGTATGTACATACGCACAGACGCCACGAAAAAAATCTCTTCAGAATTCACTTTAAATTGGTTTTGTAATTTTCTGGCGGAAAGAGTCCTTTATTCTGTCCTTACGTACAGATACCACGGAAAAACATGGTTAAATTTCATTCGATAGCTGTCAAAATGAATATTTTCGTTGAAATAAGATACCCGAAATTTTTCGTGATTACAATACTTCCTTTTTACTTCGCACAAGGAAGTAAAAATAAATAAGTTCATAAATAAAAAAAGTAAAATCTGAAAGCTTCTAGATTTTATATTACACTAAAAGGAGAGTTTTTTAACGTTTCGTGTGTTACCTTTTTTATTAAATATCATGTTCTTCGCACTTAAACCATAAAATTCAATTCAACAGTAATATCACAAAAAAGAAACCTCGAGCATAAAATATCCGTGCTTAAAGATGCAAATGTTGTGAAGATGCGATGTTAATGTAAATGGAACACTTTGAAATCGTTGAGTTTGTTAATAAAGTGATCGTTAAAATTTTACAAAATATGAAATAGATAATAAAATAAATTCCAAATCTGCGATTCCAGTTGCCCATATTCGAGTGGAGGATTACGTTGTTCAAAATTTGATGTCTCTCCCGTTGTTTTTTCACAATGCGAGAAATATACAATACATTCATATAGATTCTTCATTATTTAATTTGTTTAATATATAATGCAGGGCTCTAATATTTGGTGGCAATGATTTGAATACTGACTTTTACAGTGAACAACGCGATTTTGGCACTTTGCACGCAAAGTGCCAAAATTAAATTAATAGCCTTGTTAGGACGGAGTGTTCGGTGCATATTCTTGGCAAACATCTTCGTAACAGCGTAAAGTCCTGATCTGGAACAGGGAGCTGAATGCAGCTATGTTCTGTGATTGAGTTGGAGAATAACTGCACTTGAAAGGGATTTAAAATCCTCTTTTATTAAATCAATATTATTTACAAATCACTTCCCAACTCGGGAGGGATACAGAAAGTAAAAGACCACACTTGGGTCTAAAATAAACAATCAGCTAAATTTAAACTAAAGCTAAATAGAAAATTAAATTAATCTTTGCTCACAGAGCTATACGCGGAGTTGGCCTCTAACTAAATGGTGTGTAGCAAGAATTACTAATGCTAGCGTACTTGGATTTATTTCAATAAGCAATCACGTAGCAAGCACTATGGCTTAGAATTTAACTGCTAGCTGGTCAGGCGAACGTCGAATAGAATGACCGTGATCTGAGACTAAAAGCTCTCTCACACTGAGAGGTTTCTACCTTTTGCTTAAATAGCACTTGGCTCCACTTCAAATTAACATAAGCTGAAAACGCGCGCTTCTTCTGACGCTTCTTCTTCTTCTCCGGATGTATTGGCCAGCCAGCTTTCCAGATCTCAACCCTATACAGCATGTCTGGAACGCTCTGGGGAGGGCAATTGCAACTCGCAACAACCCTCCGAGAACCATCCAGGAACTGAAAACAGCGTTGCTGAATGAGTATGACCAATTGCCACAGATACTGATAAACTGCTTTATTTCCAGTCTGACATCAGGTACGCGAGGTCTGTATGGCTGTAAAAGGGGACCATACCCCCTATTAACCCATTTCTTTTGTGTCTTCTGCAACCGCTGTTTCAGACCTTCAGACTCCCATGAGTGTTACACACGAACATGCGTGTCTATTATAACTGTTGAATGTTTATTTTGTTGGTATTATATCAACTTATGTTCACACCAAATTTTATTAAAATCTGTCCAGTAGTTCTGAATATCGTAATCAAATATGAAAATTGTCTTAATTTGCTTCACTAGTGTATATTCATCTAGAATCCAATAAATTGTTTCGCATTTCTACTTGGGCCATCTCTCTTGATAATATCTGCTGAGAAATCATATAAAACTTTAAAGAATAACGTTTTGAGCGAACATTAAAATCTGAACATTTTGAGATATTTTTTGTCCTTCTTCATTTGTTCGACAGCCCAGAGTGGGCACTAGACTTCTTCAGCAGTCTTCTCCAGTCATCTCTGTTTTTCCAAGTATTTTCCAGTTTTTGACCTATAGAATGGTCAGATCACTTTCAACATAATCGATACATCTCACCGGGGGTCTACCTTGAGGTTTGGTTCCCATGGGCTTCGTTAGAAAGATTTCTTACAACTGCGATCTTCATGCATTCTGACCAGATGACCAGACCATTTAAGTCTCTGTAGTTTGAAGAATTTTATTACATCAGGTTGTCTATAGATCTTTTATAACTCTAAATTAGATCTTCTTTTCCACTATCCATTTACACAGACACTATCAAGTACGCAAAGCAATATCGTTCTCTCAAAAATCCCCAAAGTATCCTCATCATGTTAAGCAACGGCCAAACTTTCAACACAAAGTCCCGAACATATCATATAAGACTCTTGTAAAGACTTTCTTACTTGAGAAAGCTGGATTTTAAATACCTCTTCAGGCCATAAAAACGTCTATTTGCAGCAGAGATTTTTTTAAGTATTTC
Organism: Stegodyphus mimosarum; assembly: GCA_000611955.2. NCBI lineage: Eukaryota > Metazoa > Arthropoda > Arachnida > Araneae > Eresidae > Stegodyphus > Stegodyphus mimosarum. Next base: position 21,789 of record KK119143.1, read on the forward strand.
AGAAGTTATCTCATTTTTACAATTCATCTCTGCTCCCAGTTAAGTAAAACTGTAGACTTTTTAAAATCTATAGCTACTAATTTCTAAATCGCTAAGTGATAAGTCATATTTTAAACAAGGCATATATTTAATTGTATTTTCCTTAACAGAAAAGTTAAATCTTTTTGTACTTTTTTTCAATTCCATGAATGTCTGTTTAAGAGCAGAAAGAGTATTTAAATTTCCCGTTTTTTACTAGCATTAGAGATCCTTTCTCTGGTTTTCCTCATTAATGGTCTGAATCAAAATTCGCTTTACGATATGATCTGACATCCAGTATGTCTGAGGCATGTCTTGTGTCAATTAGAATGGCGTCAGTCTGATTGAAAGTGTCACAAACTGGAGATATCTAAGTAATTATGTGAATAATTCTGCGTAGAAAGCAAGTGCTGCCCACCACCACATCATGTTCTGTAGCATAATATATCAGCCACAGCCCATTATTATTTGTCGTGATGTAGGCTATGCCCAACCTATTTTCCTTGCCCGTCTTAGTATTGGTATCTTCCAGCTCAATCTTGATATTAGGCTTTGGGCTGGCAGAATATGGGTAAGAAATAATTTTTTATTCTAGGAAATGGTGAATCATCGATCGTTTAAAAACAGGGCAGAGAAACATGGCAGCAGCAGTGAGATGGGAAATGTTTCAAGACAGACAGTATTTACGTTATGGAAACAATTTCAGAACTCTGAAACTGTTGAATGGATGCCTGGACAAGGCCGTAGACAAATAACAACTGCTTCTGAAGATCTATATGTTGTAATAACTGCCAATCGTAACAGAAAGACTACTGATCGGCTGTTAGAGCTTGCAGCCGCAGCTGTATCTGTTGTATCACTGCAGTCTGCATACAGAAGGTTTAATGATTTAGAATAAATGATCTCGGTTTACTTTAACATCTGATTTTAAATTTTTTTACATCTGGAGGGAATCAAGAACGCGATATATTCCTTCGGACATTATGGAACACAGAACCGGGAGAAGGAAACCAGTAATACACTTGCCTCAGGTGAACGGCTAACAGAAGTGCCAAATTAGCTGTGAAATTTTAGGAACATCCTTTAAAAAATAAACTATGGTTATTAATTTTGAATTTTGGAAACGTATAGAGAAGCAGAGTTTTGAAAAGCACATTTAAAGCAATAAAAAGAATGTGTATTCTTCAACACTTCCAAATTAGCATGTATTCTCTTAATCAATTAATCAAACCAAATCAAAAATTTTATTGACTGTTAATGATTAAATATTTTTAAAAAGGGAAAAAAACGTTATGATATATTTTATACAAGTTTTACTTCGTTATTATTGTTTTAAATGTATACAAAGTTCAATTTTGTACTCGTATAAGGCATCAAATGATAAGTCGTTGTAATGTGTTAAAGCTAATAATTTCTTTAACCAAAGCAGTTTAAACGTTTGCATATATCATTCGGAAATTTAATATCGGAAAAAAAACCCGTAAAAATAAATCACAAATTTTAAAGACAACCTGGCAATCAAAAAATTTAATTCTTGAAATCAAAAAATTTAAACATACAAAAAAATGATCCCCTAACAGAGAGAGTAATCTAATATTGAATAATGGATAGACTATCCGAATCTACGGGTTCGTTGCTTGTAGGTTTTTATGAGTTTCAGCAAGGTGTACCACAAATACGAAGCAAACAGGCCTCGCCTGTTTTGCATATTAAACTAAACAAACGAACATAATAGACAGAATGTACCTTTCTTTGAGAAAAATAAGAAAAAATATTGTTGAGAATTATGAAAATTTTGCTTTAAAGGTGAAAATGCTAACAGAACATGATGAGAAATGAAAAGGAAAGGTTAATAAATCAGATTGTCAAGAATCAATAGCAGAAATAGGATATTGATATTGACAATACAAATGAAGATTTAAAAATGCATTTAAAAGATGGAATGCAAGAATTAAACGAGATAGCTTCCAATTTTCAGTTTCAAACGAATTAAAAAATTAATGCCATTATATTTATGCTTTTCAGAAAGAAGCAGCATTCAACTGTTAGCATTTAAATTTACAAATGATATAAATACTTCAGTTATTTAGCGAGAAACATCTAGTTTTAAAAACCACGCTATTTGAATAATTCTGGTCGCTAAAGCAAAATCAGCTCATTAAAAATACAGGGAAATACGTTTAACGCGAAAACGCTTAAGACAAAATATCGGTTAACACGAAATAATACAATGGTCCCAACAAACTGCTGTGTATTTTCATGCATATTTTTTTTCGCTTAACACGAAAATATTTACCTTCTGGAAATGAATAAATCACGGAAAACACCAGCCTCGCAGGCGAGATTTAAGAAGGGTATGAAATGAAAGAAAGGTGAATTTTGGAAGGATGTATGTATCATAGAAAATCATATCTTTCACATGTGTCATAGAAAGGAGGCTAACTCTGCTTTGAAATACCCTCGGAATAGACTGTGACAAAGCCAATTTTGTTTATCTAAGCTACTTTCCCCCTCCACCCCTACAAACACCCCACAAAAGCATCTCATCTCTCATTAGTTGGCTTTGGAATTCGGTGATGTGTATATCACAATGTGACTAAAAATCAGCAAGTTTGTTTCGCGTTTTTTTTAGAAGAATCTTTTTACGAGCGCAATGGCAAAGAGCTCAGGAGGAGAGCAAACTCCTATTTCGCTTAAAGCTTCTTAAGGCTGTTGATCAGAAACTGAAGACAAAAACGGAAATCTATAAAGATTTTGATATTTCTAACTATACATTATTAATAATAGTTAAAAAAGAACGCCAATTACGGAAATGTTTGAATGAAGTAACTTTGCGCCAGAGCAAAAACGGATGAGAACGGACAAGCACGAGGATTTAGAGGCGGCTTTACTTTTTTGGTTCAAACAAGCATGATCTCAAAATGCTCCTATATTAAGACCTTTAATGCTGGAAAGAAGTAATGAACTTACTAAACAAATGGGTATTACATTTTCTGCAAATCCAGGGTGATAAGAACTTTTCAAGAAAAGAAATAGCATAGAACTAAAAATGCTTGCGGTGAAGCTAATCAAGTTTTACTCACCATGAGAGAAAATTGGTTTCAGTCTACATTGCCTTCAATACTTGAAGAATATGAAACGAAAAATGTCTTCGATAAAAGATGTTGAAGCAAATGAAGATTTTTTGATCAATTTATTAGATGCTCTTCATATGTTGCACACTGCATGGAATTCAGTGATTCCAAGGACGATTGAAAATTGTTTTCGTCATGCAGAATTCTCAAGAGTATCAGATTCTTTGGAGTCAAAAGAAATGGAGAAGAAGGATATTGAAACTAAGCCTAGAGTTAATGAAATGTTTGAGAAAGTTTCTGTATTATTGGACTGTCCTACTGTATCATTGGAAGAATTCGTTGCAGCATATGAGGATAATGTTTGTACAGCTACAATTATGGCAGGCAGACATTTTGGAGTTTGTTCAAATCTCAAAAAATATCATTGATGCAGATTCCGATGACGAAAAGGAAACGAGTAACGCAGTTCCTGTTTTCACGTCATCCAAAAAGAGGAACATCATGAAAAGTATGCACAGTTATTTAGACGCACATTCCAATGGTGAAATGAATAACAAAACGGATGACATCGAACAATTTGTTGACAATTTGTTGCTAAAAAAGACAATGCAAAGAAAAATAGATTATTTTCCAAAAACTCAGTAAATATTTTGTTCTTCAAAAAACTCGAAAATTTTGTATTAAATTTCATCAAGTTCTTGTGGATGTTTTTGTTTCATTGATTTTATTGAATACATGCATATATACGTAACTATGTAAATAAAATGTACTCCAATAAAGTTAATTTTGTTAAATATACGAGTTTTTTTCCAATATCCTCCTTATCCTTTAACACGAAAAAGTATTTCAGTCCCCTCAGTTTCGTGTTAAACAATTTTCACTGTAATTAAGAGATGCAGTTTGGTTCAAAGAAATCCTGAATTCAGAAATTATGTTAAGAATATTTTAACGTTGCCAGTCACTAAAGTTAAGGTGAAAGAAGAAAGAAACTTCAGGCTATTAAAAATTACTCAAAATCCTGTCTTTCCTCTAAAAAAACTAGAATATCATTGTATACAATATAAATGATTAACTAGATTTTGAAAAACGTTATTGTCCATTTTCTCTACATATAATAAAACAAAGAGTCTGTGTGTGTGGGGGGGGGTGTCTTTCGTTCGTGTTGCGAGTAAGCTAATAGACCCAGGGCCACGAAATTTGGTACATAGGTGTATCTACACAAGAGCCAGTGCACCTCGAAGCGATTTTTTCGAAATTCGAATAAGAATATTTTTTATTTTATGTTTTGTGACCAAATGGCGTCATTTTGAGACATAATGGGCTACAGGAAAGCGAGATTTCACTCTATACATTTCATTTTTACATCGTCGTGAAGCGTAGACACTTAGCTATTTTACGAACTTAAAATAAATTTCGTATTTCAATAAATCGATTAAATACGAATTTATTTAGGAAGGTGAGCTTAACACCTTTTCAGCGGAATTTTTTTTAAAAAAACTTATTTTAAAAAATGTGCTGTTTATTTTCCTTTGATTTTTGGACACGTTGAACTTTAATCCTTTCGACTCCTTTTAAAAAAAGAATTTTGGAAAAATAATAATATTTTGTATTTTTTTAAAATTTTTTAAATGAAGCTTCCGAATACACTTCTCACATCTCAGATATTTTAAAATGTAGTTTTGGCAACAATTTTCCTTTCTTATTGTTGTTGATAGATTTTTGATGAAATTGCATCATTTTGAATAGTTTCATTCTTTTAAAAATTTCGGTTTGGCAACAATTTTTCATCGTATTTCTTATGTTACTGTTTTTAAGAGACTGAAAAGTTTAAGAAATTAAAAAGTTGTTTCTTTTTGCAACGGTAAATTGTTTAATTACTTTATTAGGATAATTAACATTTGTATCAAGGGATATTGCTTATTTCATTGTAATATTATGTTTTAATTATATATAATTTTAATTATAAAAAAGTTTTGCATGATATTTTTTAATCTGTTTAAGTTCTTAATCTGTTTATACCATTTGAGTTCTTAAGATTTTGCAAAGGGAAGTTGGTTAATTTATTTATTAGGATAAGTAATATTTGTATTAAGGGATACTGCATATTTCATTGTCATTTTTTATATGTATAATACATTTTTATTGATTTCTTTTTTGATAAAGTTGTTCTGCAGAGTAAAATTCTGCGCGAAATGTTTTGTTTTTTGAGTTTCTTTCATGTTATTTTTTGCTTATTTCACTGTTTGTAAGATATTGAAACGTTTTGCATGATTTTTTTGCATGAGCCAGTGCACCTCGAAGCGAGTTTTTCGAAATTCGAATTAGATTTTTTTTTTTTTAATTTTGTGTTTTCTGACGAAATCGCGTCCTTTTAAGACATAATGGGCTATAGCAAAGCGAGATTTTACTCTATTGAACAGTTTAAGAAATTGAAAGATTGTTTCTTTTTGCAAAGGTAAATTGTTTAATTAATTTATAGATCTATATTTAAAAGGGCGAGTCTTTCTGTGTGTGTAGGTGTCTTTCGTTCGTACTGCGCGTAAGCTAATAGACCCAGGCCTATGAAATCTGGTACACAAGATGCATCTAGACAAGATGAAATAGTATCAAATTGATAATTTTCTCTCATTATATGAACAACAATGGCACACAGCCATTGTTGCTGATATCAGCACGGAAAAATGAGGGCGATAATTCTGTGCTGTTTTTAAATTTAATGTTTCTCTTGGATACTGGACGTTTGTCTAGAGAAGGCAGCAGGAAGTTGGTTAATTTATTTATTAGGATGATTAATATTTGTATTAAGGGATATTGCTTATTTCATTGTATGCTTTTTATATGTAATGCATTTTCAACTGAATTTTTTTAACGTTGTTCTTTGTTTCTTTTTCGATAAAATTGTTATGCAGAGTAAAATTCTGTGCAGTTTTCAAATTTAATGTTTGGTGTTCTCTTTAGGCATTTTTCCGGTACACTTAAAAGCCAGACGAAGGCTGGCCGCGCAGCGGCTAGTATTTCAAGAAAAGTAAGAAAAATTAAATTACAGAAAATAGCTTGAATGTTAATAAAATATTTTTTATATTGTTACGAATTTTGTATATATGTATATAATTTTAGTAATATTGTATGTGAAACTGTAGCACCTCTTGTGTAATGTAACATGAAGTGCCTCGAAAAAGGCCAAGCTTCGCCGGAAAAATAAGATTACAGGGGCAGGTAATTTAACATTGAGGTAAACGGCTCTCTCGTGAATTGACGATATAGCCGGTAGTGATTTCGTAGACTAATCTTTGTCATCAAATTTAGTGAGAAATCGCCAAAAGTCATCAAATTTATCTGCATTTTAGTCCATATGCGGTCAAAAACCTCTCAAGAAGCTGATGATAGGGGAAAGGGGTGGGAGACCCTGAAACTCGATCCCCCCCCCGAGATGCTCTCCATCAAAATTTGGGGGCGGAATTGAGAAAAGTCGTACTATCATCTGTATGGTGTTTAGAGGTCTTGCCAATGACAGGCGCAATCTTATCCTCCTTGGTACGATGTATTCCGTAGGTTTGTTCTGATGCTATTGTCACACAACTGAGATAAGTCACAAAGCAATACATTTTAGTGCAGTATATAAGTCTCTGTATAACTGTAATTGTCCCAAATGCCTATGTAACTGTAACTGTAGCTGACCTTACATAACTGCATATGCCCTCTATCGATTTCGAGAAATAGAAGATACAGGAAATATCTTTCCGGCCGTAGGAAATCTATGTAATACTGGACAGAGCATCAGTTCTCAGTGTTTAGTTCAGAGCCGACTTCGCAGTATTGAAAGACATCCGTACGAGCGTCGCTCTTTAGATGCGCTTGCATTGCGTTATGTTTAAATGTTCTTAGTAGTCTGAAGTGTTAACTACTGGTTATGCTCTATCCGACTGAGAAGAGCTGTACCAGGATTTTTGTCAAAAGTTCAGACGTGTAAAGTGTTTCTGTTTTGAAAATAAATTTTATCAAGCTATCACCAGTTCTTTGTGTTTCAATCTATTACAAAATTGTAAGCACATAATGATATTAATTGTAATTACTCCTATCATTTAAATGTTATTTGCTATTTATCAAAAAACACATTTTGATGTTTCATTTAAAACTTATAATTATTACGTATAGTTATTTCCTGAATGTATAAAGCTATGATTAAAAATCTTATGAGAGTTATGGTATGATTTTGAGTACAGATGCATGCAGATACAGTTAATTTAATTGTACATACAGGCTTGCATTTTTCTCTTTGCCTGAGGTGGAAAAATATCCAGACGCGGCTCTGAAAGAACGTGACCACTTGGAAGATTTAGGTGTGATGATATGGGGAGGAATGATGATCTGCTGGTGTACTTTCCCTGCACGTTTTCAGCAGCTCCACAGATGTATGTAAGAGGCCACAGATATCGGGATGAGTTCTTAAAAACTTATGTAAAATTTTTCAGAGGTGCATATGAATCTGACTTTTTATTTACGGACGATTATGCTCAAACCAACATCGTCGACGAATTACTTGAAAGTGAAGACATTGAGCGAATACCGTGGCCAGCAAAATTTCCTGATCTTAACCCGATAGAGAACTTAAGGGAAGATCAGCAGTTGCACGGAGACATCCTCCTTCTAGAGATGCAATACCCTGAAGACCACATTGCCGGAGCAGTGGAACTTAATTCCCTAAACTCTGGTTAACAACGTTACTACCAGCGTGAAACCACATTGTTATATATATCTACAAGTCAGAGGATATCGCATTCCATATTGAATTCATAAGCCTTAATTTCTGAGTTCTTCTTTTTATTTTTTTATTATTTTTTATTTATTTATTTTTTTCCTGAATTTTCTTTGTAACAGATAAAAATCCTAAATCCTCCTACTTTTATTCCTTATATCTTTCTCCAAAATCAGACATTGTCCCATTATTTCCTTGGTCTTATTTTCAATATTGCCAATATTATATTTATTGGTCTTTCCAAATTAATGAATTGCAATTTGGGATAAAATCAGTTAGAATGCTTTAAGTTCTCCTTTGTTTTAAACTAGAATTGTGAAAATAAAACACTCAAAAAAAGTAAAAGATGTTTTTTTGTTTAAGAAAACTTTAAATGAAAAAATGTTCAATAAATTATTTTGTGAAATATTTACTAATTCGCATCAGTGATGTATATTAAAAGAAATCAGAAGGGAAATTTCGGCAAGACATTTTATCCCGAACTTCAATTTATAAACACTTTTCTGATTTTAACATTAGCGTAATTAGTATGGATACCTGGACTTCGAATGAACTGAAAATTAGAAATGATTTTTTATACCTCCATAAAGTGCGGGTAACACTGAGTGTTATAATAACGAAATGCGTACAATTATATACCTTTGTTAGGTATTCAGGTGACACTGAATTAAACATTACACGTCCACTAACTGCTATGCAGGCACGAAAGAACAATTTATCTGAGTAATTTGTCGGATTGTGATGTTTGCAGAAACAGCTTTACTTTTACGAGTTGATAATTTCACAGCGGAAGTTTAGGCCTTTACTGTAGGGAACTTTAAGGAAATTAAATGCAGATACAACGGTAGATAAATTAACTTGAAAGAAAACAGGTATTGTGAGTTAAATTAACTGAAATCTATTCCTACTTATTTTCTGAACACTTGAAAGAGTTCAGCACCACCTTGAATGACAACAAAATAATAAATTTTGACTTATCTGTTTCACTCGAAACGCCTTAGCACTTTGCAACAACGTTAGATCTCACATGCAAAAAAAAAAAAAAAACCGGTGTTCCTGAAGAAGGGAAACCAAGCTTTTCCTTCTCTAAATATACCTACGCTTTTTAATTGAAATGGTTGGAATTCAAAAAGGGTTAAATTTTGCCAATTATTAAAATTTGCTACTGAAACTAGTAATGGACACTGAACTTGATTTTTACACCCGTTTTTGGCTACGTTTTATAGTGTTGAACGAGAAAAACAATTCAGTGCAAACCAATGAAGAATGAAATTTTAACAGTTTAATTGCTTTTTCCATAACATTCTGCAATTTTCTCTTAAATTTTATTTAATTAGATTTGTTACATAATAAACAAATTCGTTCTAAATTTCTATTTTTTCAATGAGAGCACTTTTGGCGACATTTATATGTCACACTCTGCAGTCTTGTTCATATCTGAATAGCTCTTTTTTGAATTTAAGTTACTCAGAGTTTTCTCAAGTATTGTTTAAGAATTTTGTAATTAGATAGGTAATTTTAGTAAAATTATAAGTAAAATTGTTGTATTTTTGTATCATGTAACATGAAAATTTTAAAATGACGAGCTAGGCTGGAAAAGTAGGAACACGGGAGCAAGTCCATTTAACATTGAGTAAATGAGTATATCGGTAATTTGGCGAAATATCGCCAAGCTGGCTGATTTTTGTGACTAACTTTTGTGACTACTGCCAGATTTGGCGATCATTTTGAACC
>KK119143.1:31392-41695 GCA_000611955.2 Stegodyphus mimosarum
ACCGACCCTCTTATATTCGTATTAGGTTAAATATATGTAATTGATCACTATATTAGCTGTGACCGTAATTCGACCCTCATATTGCCTTCCAGTAATTTCCAGAAGCATAAAATACTAGAAATACCTCGGCGGCCAGGTGAAAACTGCATAATGCTGGAGACAGCATCTGCTGTCAGAAGTTGTTGTTAGCTGTTAGCTTAATGTGCTTTCCGACTAGTGTCTCCAGTTTATCTTCGCTCTTTTGATGCGTTTTGCATTGCTTTCTGTTTAACGTTCATAATTGTTTGAAGTGTAACATCTGATTGTGATTACTGATTTTAATCTGTGATACTGTGATTTTTGTGATATATTGTGTACTACAAAAATAGTCGTAGAACTATTACAAAAATAGTTCTACGACTATTTTTGTAGGAAGTTCCAGATTTCTGAAGTGTTTCTTTTGTTAGAATAAATTTTATCAACCTATTATTGGGCCTGTGTACATTCAATATGTTAAACGTCCGTTAGGACTCAACACTTTTTGGTGTAAGAAGTAGGATTCCTTTCGTCAAGGAACAGATCGAAGAGAAAGTTTCTGCTGTTGCCAAAGAAGCTGACAAGTTAAAGACACGCATAGCAACCTCAAGAAGCAATTCTGAGAGTTTAAATTTTTTACCTATGCCTTCTTGTCCCTCTTTAAAGCTATCCACATATCATTGTAAGACTTCCTGACAAGCATACAAGACACAATTTTCTATATTGGCGGACGAAAAGGGATGGGATTCCCAAATTTATTCCTGTGATCTCGCCGCTCCTCTGAGAGCAGACGCAGCGAATATCCTTTAATCCCTTCCCGAGAGCCAGAGGCTAAACTTCAAAGCTCTATCCGGCGCGTTGGAGCTGCGCTTTGGGAAGAAGTGGTCAAAAGACTATAGCAGGCTTAAATTAAAATCCAGTCAACTTCAGGAACTTGCCACGGGGGTTGAAAGACTGTCTCATCTTAGCTTTTCGGAATGACAGAAACAATGGGTCCCTGCAGTACTTCATAGATGGCACCGGGATCCCGAAATACGGAAAGCTATGCGAATGCCCAATGTCAAGGATTTAAAAAGCGCTCTACTGTACGTCATTAAAATCGAGACAGCCAGCAAGCAACTCATAGAGACCGCCATTCAACCAGAGGTCTTCAAATTCGGGAACCAGTGGATTAAATAGTTGCTTGTCTACAAGATTTAGCCAGACAAGTCAATGCCTTGAGACGGAATAGGAGCGGCAAAAAATCTAGCATAATGTGCTGAAACTGCGGTGCTGAAGGTCACTCACGATTCAACTGCAGAATACCCAAGGGCATGGCAAAAAGCTAGCTCCCCAACAAGGACACAAGAAACAAATTAGTAGCCATCTCGCAGAGCGGTACAATGAGAAGCCCCATTTAAAGCGCTTCAGATTTCGGCAATAAGTGGTAACAGTAATGGACTTTCCATCATGGGACACATCGATGGAGTTCCTAAAAATCTAAGGAGACGAGCTAAGCCGTTAAAGTATAAATACAGGGGCAAGTGAATTTACATTGAATAAATGGGTAACTCGGTAATTTGGCGAAATATAGCCAAATATGACCATCCATATCGGAGCCGATGTTACCATCATTGTACAAGATCTACCTCAACAAATGGAAAATAAACTCATCTGAACGCCGCCCTAAGATTAACCACCAGACTGTTTCCGGCGAAAAGATCGACACAGACAGATAATTAACTGTTAACAGCACTTTTGCAAGTGACACCTACCCTCAAACTGCACATATGGCAGATATAGCAGATCTGTGCATAAAAGGATTGCACTTTCTAAGGAAATGTAATTTTTCCTTGGATACTAATGAACTTCATTCTGCCTCATAGGACATAATCCTATTCGGAATTAATGATGAAGGCGTTAAATCTGTTCACCAAATCATGGTTGAAGACGTTGTCACAGTTCCAGCAAGACCAGAAAATATATTTCCTGGATCCACAGGCGACCCAAGAACTCGAACACCACGCGAGGAGTATTAGCTTCGACATTCGTCGACCTATAGAAGATAGTTATCCCCGTGAGAGTTGCCAACTTCAGAGATAAAGTGAAAATCGTTAGGAAGGGTGAAGTTGTTGCAGCATGTGTAGAGACATTAGGTTATTTCAAAGCAGGAGATGTGAAAAATGAGCAATTCGCTCCCCGGGACTCGAACCGTGGACCTCTCGAATACGCGTCGAGCTTGCTGACCACTACACCACGAAGGCATACGAAGAAGGCGATGGAAATACTTTATATATGCACTCCAGTGTCCAGCATTAAACGGAACAGTAACCTTCAAAAATCCATGTCCTCAGACAGCATTACATCGGAGTTATTGCAGAATACGCTGATTATAGAGTGATTAGGTTATTTTGAAGAAGGAGACGTGAAAAATTAGCAATGAACTCGCTCGGACACGAACCTGGACCTCCAGAATATGAGCAGAGTGTGCTACCGTTACACCATCAAGGCATGCTGCAAGGAGGGAGAAAATACCTTATATATACCCCCTTTAAAGGTCGACTGGGAATTAAGGTATCCAGTTACCAAATTCTGGAGGTAACCAATTGTTGTCCATTACAAGGGAGGTAACCAATTGTTGTCCCTACTTTCAGAAAGACCTCTGAATTCTCTTAGAGTATTTAAAATGCGTAAAATTTCTTGCCTACAAGCTTTAAAATATGACTTTGAATGAAAAATAATAAATTATCGATTTGTTTCACAAAATAGCATGTATCAAATATAATTTACTTCATTGGCAATTACTAGATGAAAAAAATTAAAGAAGACGAGCATTAAAAAAATTAGATGGGGAGTGCAAATGTCATTCATAATAGCACACTTGGTAAAAATTATATTATTTTTCTCCAGAAATTAATTTTTTAAATATGTTACGAACTTTGATCACTTTCTGCGGTATAGCAAAGCATTTCCTTAAAATTAATACTTGATTTTAGCAACCTTGACTTACTGTTAAATTTAAATGCTAAAATGTGTTCTTTGAAATGAACAGTAAGAAGTATTAAACTATATCATAGATAATCTGGAACAAGTATTCTTGAAGTTTTAAAACATTGTACCACATTAATAAAAATCAAAAATACAAATACTATCATAATGTCATGTTCCAGTAAAAGTTCGCGCCATTTTACATTCATTTTCAGCATTTATTCAAAATATTTTGTGCAGAATATGTGCTGTCAAAGATAATGAAATGTACCATTAGCGATACATGTATCATAGTTTGAGACACCCTGAGATAGAATCAGTTGAATAGAAGCTGATTAAGATGTTCGTAATGAAGGCACAGAGAGAGCGAAAAAATGCTGATGTGTTCAGATTCAGAAACCCTTTCTTATTGTATACTCACTAATTCTAAGCATTTCTCAGGAGTTATAAGACTCGCTTGCTCTCGTTTTTTACTTCCTTGTACGATGTAAAGGAAGTATTGTAATCACGAAAAATTCTGGGCACCATATTTCAACGAAAATATCCATTTTGACTGCTATCGAATGCAATTTAACGACGTTTTTGCGTGACATCCGTACGTAAGGACAGAATAAAGGACTTCTTTTCCCCAAAAGAATTATAAAACTGATTCTAAATAGATTCAGAAGAAATGTTTTCGTGGCGTCTGTGCGTACGTACGGATGTATGTATCTCGCATAACTCAAAAACAAGTAGCCTCAGAAGGTTGAAATTTGTATATAGGACTACTATAATATGTAGTTGTGCACCTCCCTTATTTTGTTGCAATCGATTGCACCAAAAGTATATATATATATACACTGTTACTCGGCTCAGTGAGCTCAGTTTATTTATTCTTATGTGTTTGTAAATTGTGCATTTTTTGCTTTAAAAAGGATTGAATTATGTAGTTCTTATCTTCCGGTTAAGGTTTTTATGCGTTTAATTAACTCCCAGCAATAGTTGTAGAATTATCAACAATTTAGAAGTTGTTCAAGTGCGGCTAAGCCGAATTTTTTACCATAGCAGCCATATTTGTTTATATTTGAAACTTAGCATGTAGGGATTTATATTTATTATAGGCATTATATATTTATTATAGGCATTTATATTTATATTTATTATAGCCGAATTTTTTACCATAGCAGCCATATTTGTTTATATTGAAACTTAGCAGTATAGGGATTTATATTTATTTTAAATAACCAATTTAATTCAAGTTCCTTTCCTATAAGCCTTCATTCCTCTGATTGGCACTGCCAGAATATTTAAATTTGGTAGCGCCCGTGAAGTAATGCAAATTTTACGAGTGGGAGAAAAGGTTTAAGTATCAAGTTCCTAGAAGGGAAAGTTGAGAGTGGAGGAAAACTCTGTGCTTGTTGTAGCGTGAGCTTCGGTTAGCATTTGTTGCTGGTTAAACGTGGTGTAACAGCTATTACTTTGCTGCCACTAAATTATCAACGCTCTTTTAGGAAACAGGATAGTCTGAGCCTTGTAGCGTAACCCTACTACTTGTTAATAACTTCAGATTCTGAGTTTAGTTTTTACGGTGTCAGTTACAGCCCAAGCAGAGACAGAGTTTGTTATCGTCAAGTTGACGCATTACAAATTCATAAAGAGTGTAATAAAGTTTAATTTTAAGCCTTCTGTGCAGTCACTACTCTTCCAGCTTTCACACAAAACATAGACAAGTAGACTTTACAACAGAGTAGTGGATTTGTGCCCATCTAGAGAAACTAAGCTTCGCATCAAGAAAGATAACGTCTTCTTTTATTATCGCGAATTAAATCATGCTTAACGCATTCTAGAAGTATCATTTAAGTTACTAAATTATTTCATATATTGACTCAACATAGCGTCCACAGCAAATTAAGACAGTTTCTACGCCTTCAGTGTGTTTTTGCCAAGTGAGACCAAAAGTAAACTTTCAGTTCTGTGTACTAAGAAATTTGCCTTCTTGCCTGGTGGTCGAATTGCTTGTTTTTACGTAGAAATTCTTATTTTAATTGTAAAAATTATTCTTTAAATCGTTTTAACTGTATTTATGATTTATATATTCTATGTTTTTCAATTTTTAATAAAGATGTTTTTTGAGGTTTCATGTATTTTTGCTTTGCCGGGAAGTGAGAACTGAATTAATTGAAGAAAAATATATCTCTAATAAAATTCAGGGAAATAAGTTTAAACGATATGCAGAGAAAAATGCCTATAATTTAATTTTCTCGACAAGGAAGTCATGTGGTGTACACATCAGATTTTTTAAGCGTGTTTAATTTGCGAAGACGCTGTTTTGGATTTGATCTAAAATCTCCTCCTAGCTAATTTACCACTTAAGGTAACATATCCAGCAGAATGCTTCAAATAATATCATTTAAGGATGAAGCAACATCAGCAACATAAGCTGTTGATATAAACGCTTTAATTCAAGATCTGACCAAATATTGCTCTGCTCTTTCTGTTGCGAATGTAAAAATTTACGGGTTTTAACTTTTACTTTTACAGTTTTAAGTTTTAAACTTGCCTAAACCTTAACAGACTGGTGCCGGACAAACTAAAAAAATAAATACTAACGTTCTTCTAAAGTTAGGATGCGAAGGAGGAACTGATTGATTAGACTAACACAAATAATATTTCTATAATTTCACTTGAATTACATATTCACTCATTTCTAAAATCAGCTCAAGAGTAACAAGTTCAGATTCATTACTTCAAAACCTCATAACACCAGAGAAGAAATATTCAAAAACAATCAATCAGTTCCACTAAAGAAAAATCAAGCAATAGTTTTAACTTTTCCTGGCATCTAAAACAAGCATTACAAGTTTTCCTAAAGCACACAAATTAATCATTAAAACGTGGTTAGTACAAAAATTTACAGGGCACGTTGTGAAACCCTGAATTCATAAACATTTTTACAACAACCCCAAGGGAAATCTCCATGTTTCTAAAAAAAGCCATCTGGCTGAAACAAATGGAATGACTAAACAGACCATAATACGTAACATAAAAAAACCGCAAGTAATAATATAAAATCTAACACATTTATTAATATCTTGAATATCCTAATTAGGTAGCTGGCCAGACTACCCTTACATACAATGGTAAATAATATGCCACATTAAATTTTCCTCAAGAGTCTTTTATCAAGATTAGATTTCCAACTTAACATAATAAACGATTAATTAGATTACACTAGAACATTAAATTAATTATTTAAACTGGAACTCACATAAACTAATATAGAAATTACACATTTTGTGGACAATAATTTTAAGTTTTCGAAAAGGCAAAAGCAAATTTTATTATCAAATGGAAATCTCTTTCTACCAGTTACGCCAGATAAATTTAAATTGCTCTCACTTGACAAATATTGTAATGATACCAATAAAAATATAAGACAACTCACAGTTGAACTACCGGAATCCATTATCATAAGAAGCCATATGCGACATCAGCAGAAGAATCCTTTATCGAGCTCATGAATTCGTTCTTTCATCAATCAGATCCAAAAGATCCAAAATAAAAGTTCAAGAAAAATTCAGCTGTCAACTACAACGGAAACTGTACCAGAGACGAGACAAGGATGAAATTTCTCGTCTCACGATCGGAACGCTGGCACACGATTTTCAACAACGAGGAGTCTCTGAAAAAAAAATTGCAGGAATATCCACTTCAGGAAATGTCCGTTTTCGAGCTCGGAAGAGATCGCACAAAGTTCTACATCTCGCACAAATTTCGATCAGCTCTCAGGAAAAATTCTCAATTCTTCACATCTTCAAAACTTGAATCTGTCTCTCACAGCAGCCAAGCCCGCGGCGAGACAAAAGCCCCGCGATGTCTTTTAAACTAACTTCACCACTCAAAACCATCCCGCAAAAGCGAAGCTCGGCCGCAGGGCAAACGCCCTTTCTGTTTCTGAACTATTCTCTTCTCTAGTTGTACCGTACTAGCCTCTAAACTCGTGCAAGAACCGAGGAAATCTCGGTTTCTCCACCCATTAAATATTACTGGTCAAAACTTACGCATAAAATTAAATTTCATCAACCTGAGACTATCACTATTACTTATCTGAACAAGTATACCCCCTCAAACGAATCAAAACCGCGCCATTGTCCACAGTTGATGGTTGGCCAGCTGCAAGTGTGTCATCCTAAAGCGTGAAGACTAAAAATTCATCTCCCCTAACAAGCAGAAAAATCTAAGGAGAACAGCAAAACTGCCCTTTCAAGATCCAATTCTACAGCCGCTCTTTTCTTCCGAAAGAACTGATTTACATAAGCATTGCAACATTCACAAAGCGAGAGTGCAGGTGAAAGCAAGAATGCCAATTTATGACTTCCTTTACTGCTCCGTAATAATTCTAAAAGAGTAGCCTCAGAACGTTCAAATTTTGTATATAGGACTACTATAATATGTAGTTGTGCACCTCCCTTATTTTGTTGCAATCGATTGCACCAAAAGTATATATATATATACACTGTTACTCGGCTCAGTGAGCTCAGTTTATTTATTCTTATGTGTTTGTAAATTGTGCATTTTTTGCTTTAAAAAGGATTGAATTATGTAGTTCTTATCTTCCGGTTAAGGTTTTTATGCGTTTAATTAACTCCCAGCAATAGTTGTAGAATTATCAACAATTTAGAAGTTGTTCAAGTGCGGCTAAGCCGAATTTTTTACCATAGCAGCCATATTTGTTTATATTTGAAACTTAGCATGTAGGGATTTATATTTATTATAGGCATTATATATTTATTATAGGCATTTATATTTATATTTATTATAGCCTAATTTTTTTCCTTATATTGAAACTTAGCAGTGTAGGGATTTATATTTATTTTTAATAACAAATTTAATTCAAGTTCCTTTCCTATAAGCCTTCATTCCCCTGATTGGCACTGCCAGAATATTTAAATTTGGTAGCGCCCGTGAAGTAATGCAAATTTTACGAGTTGGAGAAAAGGTTTAAATATCAAGTTCCTTGAAAGGAAAGTTGAGAGTATGGGAAAACTCTGTGCTTGTTGTAGCGTGAGCTTCGGTTAACATTTATTGCTGGTTAAACGGGGTGTAATAGCTATTACTTTGCTGCCACTAAATTATCAACACTCTTTTAGGAAACAGGTTAGTCTGAACCTTGTAGCGTAATCCTAGTACTTGTTAATAACTTCAGATTCTGAGTTTAGTTTTTACGGTTTCAGTTACCGCCGAAGCGGAGACGGAGTTTGTTATCGTCAATTTGACGCGTTATAAATTCATAAAGAGTGTAATAAATGGTAATTTTAACCCTTCTTCTGTGCAATCACTACTCTTCCAGCTTTCACACAAAACTTAGACAAGTAGACTTTAACTGATGCAGGATACCAAAAAATAAGTAAGTAAATAGTAAATAAACTTAAAAAGAGGAACTTCCGTGAGAACAGTCAATATGGGATGAAATAACAAACAAAAATGCATTAGGAAATAAATGTGAAATAAGGTTAATTTTTTATTCATGTTACAAAAACCTATAGCATCAATTTCAAACAATTCAAAAACGTAAACAGGAGTGAAATAAGAATAATGCCTATTACCGCATATGCTTTTCAATTCCGAGTAAGTAAATTAACACATATCTGGCCTTATATATGAGTAACAGATCAGCAATTTTTAATCCAAACAGTACTAAACATTTATCTTTTGGCGTGTGAACAAAGTTCTGTTTTTTCATATGGAGAGAAATTTTTGTTCGGTTTTTTATTGTCAACATAGTGCAAACAATCTCCAACAGTTGGCTGTGGCTGAAGTATGCGTTCGTCGCCAAGTGATGAAAGGTACCATCATGGCTGGATAAACCATTAAGCAAACATAAGCACGTGCTTAGGGTATTAAGAAAAGAGGGCATTACAAAAAGATCCTCAAGTATTCAGGAAAGTGACACCAAAAATTTCCCATTGCCGGTTTTTATCATGGAAAACATGGTGCAGCTAAACCAAAACCGCAGGAATGAAGAAAGAAGTGGCACAAACAGATATGGAAAAAAACACCAGAAGCTTTTAAGTGCTTAAAGCCTCTAAAATTCTTAATCCGACTCTGGTTATCATACTAAACACATGTCTACTCAGTATGCGTGAAGCATATGCTGTGCTAAGGCGAGACACAGCCTATTATTCTAAAAATACAGTGTTGCGAAAGCATGAAAATAATCTAAGGAAAAAGTGCGTTTTCACAAGGTTTCACTTGATTGAGGCCCACCGGCGCCAGTCAATTTTAAAGGTAAAGCTGGAGTGCTAGAATTATTGTTTAATATTTAATTGCATAGGTCCGATATGACTGTAGGTTCTCTTTTCTGTGGAAAGATGAAGGTATTGGATGTGCTTGAGCAGTTTATCATATTATTTCTTTATGCTCGTCTTGTTGCCCCTTTGTATCGGTATATAAATGCGCGAAAAGCAACAATCGCGTTCTTGACCTGCTTAAACGTAGATAACTGAAACCGCCGATAGAGATTCAGAGAAGGCCGATGACATGACCAGGGTGGTCAACCAGGGAAGAGAGATGGTATGACCAGGGAACAGGGGGATGACCGTTCCCAAACAACCTGTCATAAAGTTATTGCACGTCCCGGAAGGCTAAGTAGAGGGTAGAGAATTTACGTTTCTCAAATAATTCAATATTCATCAATATGTTTGTTTCCCAAAGAAAGACACGTAGGCATTCAGAAGTTAGTATTAGTTTTTATTTAATATAAAATGTTACGACATTCAAAATTCTTTCTGCTCAAAATGAAGTTCAGTTTCATAAAACAAAGCGCGGAAGTTATTATTTATAACACCGCTACACTTCAGAAAGAATTATTATTTACCTTTAAAACTGACTGGCGCCGGTGGACCTCAACCAAGTGAAACCTTGTAAAAAGGCACTTTTTCCTTAGATCATTTTCATGCTTTCATACGTTGTATTTTTAGAATATTGAAAAAGTACTAAGGCGAACTGCCTGTTTTCTTTGATTGCTTAGGTGGATTGCCTGCTTTATTTTGATTACTGTTTTACGTATTTTCACGGTAGGGCTCACTGAATGAATGATAATCAGATAGAGTCTGTCAGCACTGGTGGCATTTATCCTCACCAGAAGCGCTTAATACGATTTTGCTTCTCTTATTTTTTCCCCTACATGGCCGCTTTAGCCGTTCATAAGCTTTGGCCACTACTAAAGTCGAAAGGAAACAGGTGGTCTCTTTATTATGAAGGCACCTAATAGGTGAACCTATCAGGACTTAGCATTCTGTGTGTATTCTTTGAGAACATGGTAAATTCTGTAAAGGGGTTC
>KK119144.1:0-11486 GCA_000611955.2 Stegodyphus mimosarum
AACTGCAATTAACTACACATTAATCCATACTTCAAAACTAACTAAAATCACTACATAACAATATTGAAAAATAAAATTTAACGAATGATTTTGGCAGTGCTACAACCGACACAAAAAGATATTTACGAATAAAAATCGATTTCAGAACTTTGTTTTATTACTTTTCTACAGTTTTCATATAATAAAGGCTGTAAATTTTAAAACCGTTAGTTAAGTTGCTGCTATGTATATGTTTATCTCGGAACTTACGTTTCAATACGATATTATAAAAAGATCTTAGAAATAAAATTTTCACGTTACACTTGCTAATTTATTCGAATAACTTAATCTGAATAAAGCAAAAAATTTAATCTGAAATAAATTTAAAAGAATTAAAATTAACTTCGTGAATAGAACATGCGGCAAAGATCGCTCATCGATTGCTGACAGCACTGTTAGAAAAAACTATCTTTTTTTAACATTTAAGTATAAAGAGCATAAAGATGAAAATACGAGTAATACTTTTACAAGCTACTCGTATTTATCTTCTTTGCACCATGCGTGAAGATATATATCTTTATACAGTTATCTGTTTATAAAAAGATCATAAATGTACTTATAGCTATACTATTAAAATCTTTGTTCTTTACTGACAAAGCTTATGGACTTTGTTCGGTACATATTTAATTACTAATTATCATCTTATTGTCTTACAAGTTTAGGACTTTATTTAAATGCTTGCAAAGACTTTATTCTACTTTTAATGTGTGTTGTATATAATTTAGTTCGCGAGAACTCCTCCAACTACATATATTATTTCAACATCTCGTAATTGGCTCTCCGTTATCACATGGGGTTAAACTCACTCTCTGCTTACAGTATTATTTAATTATTAAAAAAACCGAAAAGATTAATGTGTTTTACAAGACCAAGGGCTTGGATTTCATTCTTAAATATCAGATTTTGGACCAAGGACCAAGGAAGGGATCAATTTCGGGGCACTTAGGCAATTAGCCTTTATCCCCACATCATCAATTAATATATTATCGCCAAAAGAAGGGTTCCGCAAAAGATAAAATTTAGTGCCAAAAATTTGGGAAATCCAAATAAGAATCCTGCCTTCGCAGTGACAAAAAAGGTAAAAACACTGAAAGACTTAATTTAGTAAATTTTTTGTGTCGAAATAAGGGCCAGAATCAATTTAGAAGGGGTCACATCTTGAATTTTGAAAAGCAGCTAGTTTTCCTTGATCGATGGTCTTCTGGTGTTAAGGTGTTAACAACGCGTGAATGGAAGTGCTTGCGAACTTCTTTCGCGTGCACTTCGGGTCTGGGAGAGGGGGGGAGGCGGGAACTCTTTATGCGAGTTGAGATTTAAAGAGACAGGGCCGAACTGTCTCTAAGGAGAAACGTTTAAATTTTAGTTAGTTACTATTAACGTTATGTGTTATGAATATATAAATAATAGCATCATGAGAATATAAAATTAGAATCTTTAAGTCCTCTTAAGGAACTGTATTAAATAATAATAATAAGAGCGCCAGAACCCTTTTAAGAAGGGAACAAAAAGGCTTTAAGATAAGCAATCTCTTAAGATTGCACTAAATGGTTGCCCCGGTTACGGGACAGAGATAATGGACCTGGGTGAAGCTGCGCGCGCAGCGGATTCACCTAGGCGGGGGGGGGTTTGAATGAGAGTTGGGTGATTGCTTCGAGGCGATTAAATGAAGCGAGTTAAGTGATTTCTTTACGCGAAGTTAAGTAATCTTTTATTTAGGTTGTTGCTGGTTATTTTAAAGAGTTTGTAAGCTATAGGATTAAGTCCTTTTAATGTTAAGATTAAAGTTACATGAGAGGTAGTGGATTAAGTAGAAATAGCTTACAAACTCTTTAAAATAACCAGCAACAACCTAAATAAAAGATTACTTAACTTCGCGTAAAGAAATCACTTAACTCGCTTCATTTAAACGCCTAGCGATTCTTTCTTTAGATAACTGACTTCGTCCTTTCAAAGCTACCCTCCCCGACGCTCCTAACCTGCTTTTCACCCATCGGTTCTTCAATCTCCATAGCAACCATCAGCTGTTTCGCCCTCGTGCCCATAGCAACCCGCTTGGCCGTTTCTCCTTCTACTCGAGCTAACTTCACACAACCAGTTCTTAGGTCAGTGACCTCTTCCCCCCAGACCATTACCAAGGCATTAGCCATCTTCGCTGGCTTTACAGCGTTACCATAGCAACCTTTCCCGAAGCTTGGACTTGTTCCCGCTTCTACTCTCTTTAATCCTTTCCGACTGCATTCACGCTGTCGCGTGCCAGCAATCGCCTCATTTAAATCGCCTTTCATTAATTCTCTACTGATGCGGTTTCCGCAGTAGTGGATTATTAATTGAAAGGATTTTATGTCCAACTAGGTGGACTCCTTATTCATCTCCTGCATTATTTACCTACACGGTTTTGTTCACATTTCTTAGCGAATGCTCACTCTGAATCATTTCATTTTCACGAACTATGATGTGGAGGTAATTGCTTTTATTAGCAAAGGTACTCTGTAAGCCTTCGCCTTGGTCGAGGCGACCCGTCTCCATGACAACGCCGCTTTGGAAAGGGTGACTCGTTGTAGTCGCGTGCCAGTGTTGCACGTGGTCTTTTCTTAGATGATGCAACACCTGGATGATAAACGGGTAAGTCATGGAGAACGGGGTTTCCAACCGAAGGAATCCTTTTGAAAAAGTTAACTGAAAGACGCTGTATAAAGCGATTAATGGGGAGAATTTTAGCTGCGTTATGAATATCCTCGTTCGTAACGTACCAAGGTGCTTTATAAATTTGCCGAAGCATAATATTTTGGAAAATTTGGACATGTTTCCTGTTAGTAATTGCAGCTGCGCCCCATACCGGGCTTGCATATGTTAAAATTGGCCTTATCATGGATTTATAGAGCAGAATCTTGTTATTTGTTGACAGGTCGCTTTTTCGAGCGAAAAAAGGCAGAAGTTGGGATTTGACAGCCTTCGCATTAGAAATAACTTTCTTTATGTGAGGTTGCCAAGTTAATTTAGAATCAAGTATCACTCCTAGATACTTATAAGTGGGAACCCAGGGAATTGGTTCGCCGAAGAGTTGCAAGTTAGGTAAATTGGGGTAAGCTCTTCGGATAAATAAGGTGGCAGCACATTTAGCGACATTATTTTGATTTTCCACAGTCCGAGCCAGAGCTCTAGGCTAGAAAGATAACTCTGCAGTGCAGAGATTACCGTGGAGATGTTGGAATGTTGAGAAATGATGGCTGTGTCGTCTGCATATAAGGCTAGATCGACATTAGTTGCTTTAGGAATATCGTTTATAAAAATGTTGAACATTTCAGGCGAGATCAGACTTCCTTGAGCTACACCTGCATAGATTCTGCGGGGAGTTGAGTATTCGTGGTTAACTCGCACCCGGAAAGATCTTCCTCTCAGGTACGAGTTTAGGATTTTAATGAGTTGCGCCGAAAAACCAAGCCGCATGAACTTGTAAATAAGCCCGTCATGCCAAGTCCTGTCAAAGGCTTTGGCGATGTCAAGATAGACAATTCCAGTTTTCTCTCGTTTACGAAAGCCTTCATGAATGAATTCGACTACACGGAGTAACTGGTGTACCGTGGAGTGTTGAGGCCGGAAGCCAAATTGTTCCGGGATTATTAAATTTTGATCACGGCTGAATTCATTCAGGCGATTAAGTAAAACAAATTCATATACTTTTGAGAGAGAGGATAGCAGACTAATTGGTCTGTAGTTGACGGG
Organism: Stegodyphus mimosarum; assembly: GCA_000611955.2. Classification (NCBI taxonomy): domain Eukaryota; kingdom Metazoa; phylum Arthropoda; class Arachnida; order Araneae; family Eresidae; genus Stegodyphus; species Stegodyphus mimosarum. The sequence goes on from KK119144.1 coordinate 3,763, forward strand.
GAGATTTAAATTTTGACCCGGTTTTGGAATAGGGATGACTGCGGCAATTTTCCAACAGTCAGGAAAATAACATTTCTTCATCATTAGGTTAATAAGAACTGTAATCCATATAATAAACATGGGGGGGGGGGGGTTTTGGATCATGCGTTTCGAAATTGAATCTATGCCAGGAGCCTTTTTTGGTTTCATTTTTTGAATGAAGTGTAGTACCTCAGTTGGGTCAGGCGTGATAGGTTGTGTTAAGAACTGTTCAACACGTGAGTGTATGCGCCCCTGTGTAACCGGGCGGTTACAGTAGGCGTCGTTATTTGGAGTGAATTGAGTAGAAAGGCTGTCAGCAATAGCTTAAGTCTTTTCGGCATCTGTGTATGCCATCTGTGCGCCATCGGCCGTTTCAAGGAGCGGAATGTGTTTAAATTGTTTGCGTAATCGGGCGGCTGCGCGCCAAACCGATCCGTCATCAGTCGTTAAGGACTCTATGTAGTTTTTCCACTCCGCCTGTTTTAAAAGGCGGGTTTCTGTCCTAATCTCGTTCTGCAGTCTGCGAAATTGAGCACGGATATTTGGATCTCGTGATCTTTGCCAAATTTTTCGCAGGTAGTTGCGCTGCTTAATTTTGAATTTAGTCTCAGGCGGGAGCCTAGCGCCCGGGTGAGTAATAGGTTTCGAAGCCGCAGCTCTCGCTTCTTTTAGTATAGACTCCAAATTTTGAATACACCTGTCAAAGTCCGCATTGCTGGAAATTTTGAGAGGGGGGTAGCTGTACGTTCCAAAATAAACCGAAAATCGTCCCAATTTGTAGAGACTTGCTCCTGTAATTTAGAGTATCGATTTTGAGTATCTAGGGTAATCAAAACAGGGTAGTGATCAGAATCCAATTCCTGAATCACTTTAATTTCATGCCGAAAATGAACGTTATAAAAAGCAGCCAGATCAAGAACTGCGGGGGACCCACTTACAGGGTGATAAGTCGGGGCAGTAGGAGCTATGATCTGTACATGGGAGCTCAATATCAGATTTTTACACGTTTGATTTTGCTTGAAAGTTAACTCCGCCTATAAATGTGCTCTGACCAATCACATGCTCGCGCTAGTCATGTGCCTCTAATTTCAAAGACTCACGTACCGAGGCCTACGTGATATACAGGCCACGACGCGAAAAAAAATAGCGTGCTCCAGAAAGGTTGGAAATCTCCCATCTTCTTTTATACGTACGTGTATTCTGCTGCTGTTTACGTGATTTACATTAAACATACAGAATTCGTTTAATCTGTTTCGATATTAACATTTTAAACAAACGTAAACGTGTATGTTTAGTGTGGTTAATAGCCTTATTTTATACATGATTGCACTGTTTTTGACTTGAACTTGCATTTGTGTTCAGTTGGAATAAGAAAATTTACGTCGTCTTGAAATATCCTTTTAGTCATTAATTTAGTCTTTCTAATTTACTTTTTAAGTTCATATACTGCGTACATTTTATACAAATTTTTAATTCATGTTTATTGGAATAAATAAAACAGTTAAGATGAGTGGAATATCATTCCATTCAATTAACAGTAAATGTATTCATGCTGAACTGCATATAGTCTTTCTTTCTTTCATTTTATTTTTTATTTTTAAAACATTTAAAATTATTTAAGCTATTGGAATTTGGAAAATACAAAGCATAACTACGTTCAGAAAAAGATACATATTAACTAACACTTGCTCATTAAGCAAGTCTTAGTTAATATGTATCTTTTTCTGTGTATGGAATAATCGCTCTTTAGCAATTTTCATGAACTAACAGTTTTATTTTTCAGTAGGGCCTTTTTAAGAACGATATGAACATAGAAAAAAGGAATGAAACAGTTTTTTCCTCGAAAAAATAAACCGTTAATTAACTAAGCAACCTATCTTCTTTTAAAAGATCTTTTTTCAGAGAAACGTAAATATCAAAGAAATGAAGCAAAGCTATTTTTTATTAAAGTTAGTTTACTGGAAAAAATTTATTAAAAAATTAAATTTACCTACTGACCGTTAACATATACTCTTAAATTGATAAATGTTCTTATTTTCAGAAATTGTCTTCCTTGAGGATTAAAAAAGAAATGACGTGTAGTTACCTATACGTAAAATTATACTTACGATTTAACTGAGTTTTATTTTTTAAAGTCCTTTTATTTACTTAATTTCCTTCTTTTCAGAGACTTCGTCATGCCAAACAAGTGTAGTGTTGCTGGGTGTCGTTCAAATTATGATACAGAAAAAAAAAGTATATTGTTGCGTTATACGGGTTCGTGGATTTGAGAGTATCCGATGAAAGCACGATCAGAACAATAAAAAGCACAATTTATTTACACGAATCACTATTTACAGCACAGTTCCAAAATTACCTTTAAAAGCGTCGAAAATCTACAATAAATACGCTGAAACAATCAGCAACACAGCTTCAGGCTGTAACTGTAAAGGTAGCTTCACGGCAACACTAAACTTAACACCGTGGAACAATCGCCAATACACTGTCAAGCTATACTGTAAAGGTAGCTTCACGGCAAAGCACTATCTCGATCGCTTTCCGTTCACAAAACTCTCGCGTAGCTTAACACTCACAGTAAGCAGCTATTCTCACAACGCTCACACACTGCTCGCAACCTTAATCACACTGCTTCACAATGCCGGCTCTCAGAAACGAAGGGGTTTATATAGCTTTTCTTTAGGTTCCACACGTTTCGAGAAATATCTCGACAGGAAGTTATTCTAGAAGCTTCCCGATTGGACCATGGGATTTGGTCGCCAAATGGTCGCCTATTTGGTCGCCAAATGGGCGATAAAGTCGCCAATCTGGCAACCCTCCCATACACTATTTTATGGCAACCCTAGTGCTATGCCGGAAAGCTTACATACAGGCGCAACCGCCGAAGTTTTCGCAACAATATATACATATAAAACTTTGTTTATACGGCCAAAAGATGATGAAAAGAAAAAAGGAGAAGCTGCCGAAAATACCCACAGATTTTTCAGATTTTTCAGGATCGAAAATTCCATTTGTGTGCATCAAGCATTTTCATGAATATGACATTATTCATGGTGGATGAAGTATGTGTAAATGGAATATTAAAACAATATCCTAGGAAAGTTCTCAAACTAAAAGATGATGCTGTTCCAAGTTTTTTTTTCCAATTTACCAAAATATTTGAATTTGAATACTCAACCACCTCGTCGTTTGGTGGATGTTGAACAAAATAATTTCGATTTAGCTTTAATGGAGAGTTTATTAGATCAAAAGGATTATGAAGAAAAGCAAGCCATAAATGAAATTTCTTGTATGTTATCATATTTTAAATTATTAAATGAAACAGAGTTTCCAAGTAAATGACATATTCAACAAAATTTTGAAACAATGCCAATGATTTTGTATTACGGACTGCCTGTGGTTCAAAATCATTTACCTCCTCATCAGAATTAAATAAAGTGAGCAGAAATAGGAAAAATACATAAGTTAATTTACTTAACGCACACTAGAGGGAGCCACTTACGCTCGAGAAAGTTTAGGGGTAGGGTAAAAAATTAAGATTAATAAATGAAAAATTGGTTTTTAAATACTTTTTTTTTTCAGTTGTATATTTTTATAATTTTTCAAAAGGAAGCACTTCCGCAAAGGATCCGGTAAATATAAAAACCGCCAAAAATGGCGATAATAGTTCAAAACTGGTAACCCGTGGAAATCGTTTGTTCCCGGCTGCGAACCCCGCTAGCTAATGGTGCGTCAGTACAGGATGAGGTGGGGAAAATACGGCGGTAGAATGATGATAATTGATGACACGGCTGTTTAGAAGAATTAAATCGGTTTTCATGCTTAAAATTTTGATATATTTTTTATGTATTTTGACAATTACTTTTCAGAGGATACTTTTTAGTGTTTATATACAATAGATGATTAGAATGAAATAAAAAGTATTACTAATTCTCTGAGACGACAAAATAGTTTATATATTCCCAGAGTCATCAAAGTTAGCAAACCATTGCTTTGTGTAATAATCAAAGTTTGAATGACTCTTGAAAGATAAAATGTATAATATTCTAGTTTTACATAGTCTAAAGGATTTGAATATTATTGAAGATTCATGGCATTGCAAAATTTATTACGAAAAAGGCAGTTGTTTCAAAATAAAATGCTTTAAGCTATCAACAAGTAAATTCAAAGAACAACTTTGCGTTTCAAACATTTGAAAAATTGCTTGTGTAAAATGAATGTTTTAAATGTATTACTTAGTAATGAATTCATTAATCTATTATATGTGCCGTAGCACTCATTATTAGATACAAGTTTGAGGATATCGAATACCTAATGAAAACGACACTTTATGAGAATTCTTAATGAAAAAGACAAGTCTCCGACAATTTCCGTAAGTGCACAATTAAAGAAAGGCCCTTTTCAGGGTCATACAAATTTAATAAAAGAAATATGAAGTATTGCTAAGCCTAAGTATTACTGTATACACTTTAATTTATGTGCTGTATCATGTTTAACCTATTAATGTTATGTCTTTTTCTGCTAACTTTAATTTATAAGCCTATAATATGTATCTTTAATTTATATGCTTTAAATATAATCAAAGTGAACTGTACACCGCTAAAATCATGGCCGATTAGCCGGCGAGCTTGGCGAGTAAATACGCACCGCCGCCAACGGATCCGCTGCGGAAGCGCCAACGGATCCTTTGAGGATTCTTTGATAAGTGTAAATGTTACTCCTGTGATATTGTCATATTGAAGTATATGCTGACGTAAAATTTGATATGTATGTGAATAAATGCAAAGCTGTACAGTCTAGGCTTCCGAAAAATACTATGCATATTAACTCAATAAATATATTAGAATTTTTATTATTATTTCTAGATCAAGAGGTACAGAAACTAATTGAGGCCACTGTACTTAACCAGGTTATTGATACTTTAAAATTAATGCATCATGAAGAAGAAAAGAAAACTAAATTTATTATTGACCAGCTAAAACTTCTGCAAGTACTTAAAAATAACAGACGATATTACAATGAGAGAGTTGTATTAGCAGCATCATTATACGTGCATTCTCGATCGTCATACTGCGCAGTATACTAAAGTGGCTCATTTTGTTTGTCTTATCCTTGAAACATGCAGAAGCTGATTTCAAAATTTTCATTGTGAAACAATTCTCTCCAGGGAAGGATATCTTACTTAAAAACAAAATTTAAGTACTTACAAGAACATGAAATTTTAGTGAACCTCATTTACAATAAGATGAAATTTATATTGAGCCACAATTAAATTTTAAGGCCGGACGTATATATGGAGTACTGATTCTGATGCTACAAAATCTGCTAAAACTGCACAAGACTTCATGATTTCATGAATTTTAGCTTCGTATAAACTTCGTATAAGTAAGTTATATTTTTATCTTCGTAGTATGTACAGCACTAGTCATAAATTTAACCAGTGATTTATTGCAAAATATGTTGTTAACAGAAATTAAAGAAGTGGAACAAACTGGATTTAAGATTATTTGTCTAATATTAGACAACACTGTAATTAATCGTAAAGCTTTTGAGCTCCTAACGCCAATAAATTATTACAGCCTGTTATTCCTCATCCTTTTAATCCAGAATGACTGCTTTTTATATTGTTTGATTCAATGCATATTTTAAAATGTATTCGAAATAATTGGTTGAATAGTAAAAATAATGGCACAATAACTTTTCCCGACACAAAAAATCATTCCAGTTTTCAGAAAACGTATCTTAAGAATTTCGAAATGCTATTTCAGATGGAAAAAAGTATCTTGCAAAATATAGCCATTCATTATCGCGTAAAGTACTTTACCCATCCAGCATACAGAAACAAAATGTTAATTTGGCTCTGAAATTGTTAAATGAAAAAAACATTTCAGCTCTTAAATGCATATCTAAACATTACCCAGCAGTATTCACAGATATTGAAGGAACTCGCTGTTTTATTGAAACAGTTGCAACGTGGTGGAGAATAGTCAATGTGCGCAGTCCACATGAAAGCACACATTTAAATGATATACAGGGTGTCCACAATTAAACTTGAAATTTGCGAGCAGTCTGTAGCAAAAACTATGAAGCAGAATTGCATGAAAATTGGCTAATGGCAGGATGAAATGATGAGAATTTTATCCTGCAAATTCCATTACACTCTTCGCATGCAACGGTTTGGTGCGGCTTTACTGCAACCTTCACTGTGGATCCGTTTTTCTCGAAGAGCACAGGGCCTGTGGCATGCACCGTCACCGGTCGACGATACGCTTCATTATTAGAGCAATCCGTTATTCCGGTTCTTCAGGGAAGGCGGTGTGATACAACCACAGTGTTTAAGCAGGATGGTGGTCCTCCACCCATCGCGCGTTGTGTGAAAGTGCTCCGTCGCCAGTTCGGCGACGACAGAATCATCAGCCGGCAATTTCCTATAGCTTGGCCTCCTAGATCCCTCGACTTGAATCCTTGCGACTTTTGGCTGTGGGGATACCTCAAGACCATGATCTACTGTATAGCATCACATCTCTATCCGGCCTTAAAGAAAGCATACAACGCCATGTGCGTAATATTCCACAGTTCATGCTGCTTTCAACAGTCGAACATGCGATTTTACGCTTCCAGATGGTAGCAGACAATAGTGAACGTTATAACAAGCATGTTTTGTAAACTTTTGTAGATTATTTATATGTTCTCAATAACGCTATGATACGCCACCTAGGGGTGGTTTTTGAAACTCGTTTTTTTTCCTCGATAAAATTCCTATAATTTCCTTCTGCCATTACCCAATTTTCATGCAATTCCGCTGTATAGTGTTTGCTACAGACTGCTCGCAAATTTCAAGTTTAATTATGAATACCCTGTATATATAGAGAGAACCAGTTAGATTTTGATAACGTTATGCAATTAAATATTTTGAAAGACATGATTTTGTGGCTGAAAAATTGGAAACTGTCTGTTCATTCAACCAGTGGTTTATCACCACAGATTTTACAATCATTAATTATAATAAATGAGGTAATGGACCAGCTAATTCCTTACCTTTTTCAAAAATACAAAATATATTACATATTAATAAATAGGAAAATAGATTATATATTACTTGAAAAATTTCAAACGGATGATTTATTGTAGAAGCGAGATCTGGAGCACATCTTCGATTATCTGGATCAAATTATTATATAAGTTTTGTACAAGTTTTAGAAAATGAAAGAAAGTTACGTTTTAAGAGTTGCGTAATTGTGGCGGCGAAACATCTGAATGTTCCATTAAAAACTTTGATTGCATTTGAAGACAGAAGTTGTGAGACGGTTGACATAAATTTATAGGATGATGTATTAAATGCTTTTCTTTTAACTGAATGTGTTCCAAGTGATGTTTTACCTGTCTTAACATATATCAGGTTTTACAGTGCGTAAAGAGTTGTACAGTGTTTTATGCGCATTACTTGGTTGTAGTTGGATAAAACTATTGATATTAGAAGGTTCATTTGAACTAATAAAATATTTAGATCGTGAAAAATTAACTTTCCCATCAGAATTTTCTATGCTAGCTGTTAGCTGCACTTGGAAAGTGTTGAATGAACTGATTGCGAAACATGAGGCTGATTTTCTCAGTCATAATAATTCATTAATGCTGCACCACAAACTCTCTTCTATACAGTTAAGTTGACTTGCTCTCCCTCATTCTGGTATTTTTTTTTTTTTTTT
>KK119144.1:11554-27284 GCA_000611955.2 Stegodyphus mimosarum
TTTTTATGAACGGGCACTTGCCTATAACGGCATTGGCCACTACTAAGGACAGAAGTGGTGACCATTTTATTATGGAGGCACCTAATAGGCGGTCACCGCTACCTCCTATGAAGAGACAGACAATTTTAAGAACGAAAAACATGATATTTAATTAAAAAAAAAGTAGCACACAAAACGGTAAAAAAAAACGCCCCTTTGGGAGTAATGTAAAATCTGAAAGCTTTCGAATTTCATATAATTTTTTTTTATTTAAAGAATTAATTGTATTTAATCAAAATAATTTTATTCGTATTTCATATAGAGTTCGTTTCCAGTTCCGCAACCCCCCTCCCAAATGGAAAAATGTCCACCGTACATACTAAACAGTAACTAACCCGTCACGTACTGATTTATCTTCATATATTGCATAAACTACTTTTTATTTATTTATTCTTTCTCGCCTATTTGATTCTGTGTGTAATTGTACAGACCCATCTAAAGCTTGAACCTTATTCTAAGTACAATAGTGATAAACGCATGCTAGTAACAACCTCAGCTATAATAAAGTTATCTACATAATTTTATTCCTTATCATAGACATCAACTCATAGCAGTTGATGATTATTCTGTTTTAAGCCTGCAAAGATATTTTATTTCAGCAAGGAACAATAATGTAGCTGAATCTGTATTTCTTCAAAATTAGCGTTTCCTTATCTTCCGTTTGTTTACAAATATTAAAAATATATGCATAATTTTGTTAAATTTGTGTTTAAAAATTTATATCTGACTGATAAAAGAAACAAATTTTATAACACAATGCAAAAACCTGCATAAATACATTGAACTTCACGATATATGAAAAGAAACCGATGAATAAAATAAAATGATGAAGTTAAAAAAATTATACATGTAATAAGTAAAATGTATTTACCTTCAACATCTTCCTCGACCATGTAACATTTTAGAAGATACTTCACGTCTTGCCTCTAAAAACATTATCATTTATTGAGAATATATGATGTTTAATATTTTAATAACTATTTCAAAATGCAATTTAATAATGCATGAATTTCTAACAATCATTTAGTTAGTCAATAAAATTTATTCTAAATAAATGAGTAAAAATAACTTTCATCTGTATTTTATTACTTATTTTTTTTATTCCATTCTTATTATTTATCTACAAAACTGCCTTTCGAAGTAAAAACATAATTATTTTATCGAGCACTTATCCTATATCGAAAATTTCCTACTTATCTCGAAACATTCGTTCTGCTAAGAACTTAATATAATTCTCGTAAAAACCCGAATTTTTAGTCCAGAAGGGCTATTAATTTAGTTTTGGCATTTACCTTGATTCATTATAAACGGCGAATCGCTTTTTAAATTGTTGCCACCAAATATTAGAGCCCTGTATTATATTTAAAGAAGTTAAAAAATGAAGAATCTGCATAAATGTATGTGTTACTGTGAAAGACCGAAATTGGAGAATGTCGACTTTCATCGGAGAATGTCAACATTCACCAAATACGTAGAGCTATCAAATTTTGAATCACGTATGTCTCCACCCGCATATGGGCATCTGGAAGCCCAAACTTGAAATCTGGAAATTGTTTTACTATCTATTTCATATTTTGTAAAGCATTTATGAGTTTTTGATTAAGAAACTCAAGGATTTCAAAGGGAGAATGGCAACACTGTACGGGGTAAAAAACATTTCTATCTCCAATGCCCGAGACTGTGTATCGGAAATTCTAAAGATATGCTCATTTCAAAACTATTTTGCGATATTGCTGTCGAATTGAATTTTATGGTTTAATTGCTAAGAACATGATATTTAATAAAAAAAAAGGTAACACACAAAACGTTAAAAAAAGATCCTTTGGGCGTAATGTAAAATCTGAAGCGCTTTCACATTTATTTATTTTTTATTTCTGTGTTTTTTCGTTTCATTTTTTTATTCCGAAATTTTGAACAACATGTCATTTCCATTTAAAAACAGCATTTATAACAGTAAAGTCCATCTTTATCGAAGTTCATTGATGGAAATCCAGCTAAAACAAAATGGCGATGTGAAATAACATTAAATCAAGGAGCTGAAATCGCAATGTTCTGCAAATTTTTAACCTTTTTCTTTTCATTGCTTTTTTAAATATAAATGCATACATTTTCATGAAAAAAGTCTTTTAATCCGAGGGTTTTTGAAAAATAATGAAACAATCCTATTGTTATTGTTGCCTATCTCATTCGTCCGACCTACTCAGAACCACGAGTTTTATCATGGCATGGACCTCGAGACTGCAAGTACCGTTGGCATGAGCCTTGAGCATCGTGTAGATTATAGTAAGACTCTGGCAAGCTCCTATAAAGTTTTGCTGCAAAGTACTCCAGCGAACGAGTCTGAGAGTACTTTTCCGCTACCACAAAACCTCTCTAAAGAACTTTACGTGTATTTTGAGTGCCCGTATGCTGCACAGACTCTAAATATTTACAAACATCCATGCCTACACCGTGATTCAAACTCGGTCCCCCAATAAACAATAAAACAGCCAGAAGCACTAACCACTATACCGATCGGTGTGACTGGAAGAGGTGAGACAGAATACATCGAAAAAACTCTTTTTAGTATAAAATGCAAGTAACGGTTAAAGGCAATCCACCGCCATCTTCAATCTTCTACTAATCTATTCCAAGTTACTAGTGGCTGTACGTGAGCCACTGACGTGACGATCAAGCAGAGAATTTTATTTCTGAAGACATTGTGCAAGGCCCAGTTGAAGACATGTCCACCAGTGGCCGAGGGAGTAACACCCGTGAATACTGGTAATTTAAATGCGTTCCAGTCCCAATGAATGAGTTAGCTGCATAGGAGTTTCCGTGGTTTCCTTCGTTTGTAATGTAAATGCAAATCATCTTCCTTTGATACCTCCTCAAGAAGGTCTCTCTCTCTTCTTTACGCAGATTGCCTCATATGCTACGCATAAATTTAAAAAATCCAATCCATTCAAATCAATGAAGACACATGCGGTAATAAAATCTGGAATTGGAGGTCCTTCTAAGGCGGCACTGGGCATGTGGTCTGCAGCTATGTTAGAACGATGTTACATATAAATCTAATATATAGCCTAAGTCGCGCTTTCAAGACACGAAAAACGCAAATTAAATTTCGTCAATTGGTCCAGAAGATACAGATCTGTCCCCCGCCCTCTTTCTTCTTCTTCTTTTTTTTTCGGGGGGGGGCAGGGTGCATACGGGGGGGAAGGTGATTCACCTTCAGTTTATATTTCCTATAGGATTAATTTTAATTAGGTAGAAAGTGCAAGATTTGCATTCTGGGATATATGTTTTATAGACGTGCTCTATTCAAATTTTAAGATTTTTCTTCATATAGCATTTCAAGATTTAATTACAACTACTTTTGTCGAGTGGATTTTAGAACAGACTGCCGCATGCGAATATTAATTCTGTTTTAATAAAAGTATACACAAGCTGAGAAATTCGCCCTGACATCATTTTGCGAAATACACAGTATATGTACAACAATGACCAGCCGAGAAAGCAACCTGTAAATTGACTGAATAATTAACGCCAATTATAAAAATTTTCGATTATTAATATTCGATTATTAATTTTTTTATTCTTTTCCAGAAATAGTGAAAAGAATAACACAAAAGCAAATTAAATGCAATTATTTTTAAATATTAAAATGGTAAAAAATTACAGTTCATATTCTGTACAAATGGGTTACGAAGAAACGAACTCTTGTAACATTTTATAAGCTAATAAATATGCGATACCTAAAATTATAACATTATGATTTTGGTAAAAACCATATTAAGTTATCAAAATATTTTCAGATTTTGTCCTTCAAATCACCTACTAATCTATTATGAATTACAACTGAATTAAGTGCTTCATATCGTATAGAAATTTTATTAAAGGCACAAATGTTATTAATATCGTAAATATTCAAATTATAAAACTACTCTTTAGCATCCTCTCATGAACTGATGCTCCAAAAATAATTAAATAAGCTATTTTTCCAAATCATAAATTTAAACTGGCATGTAAAACAATGCTACTTTGAATTTCATAGGCAAATTTTTTAACGTATAGATAAGATTAGGCAGGAATGATTTCGTTATTGAAGAACACAAAAGTACATCATCGTTGTAAGTGATAGCTACAGTATATAGTATAGATAATACATAGGTTAGATTAATGATAATTTATGTTGAATTCAATATTTATATCCTGACATTTATATATTTAATAATTCATTAGAAATTCAGATATGGCTTTCGTATTATCCTAAAATATAATAGCTCAGAAATAGGCTAGCTATTTCGTAATATCTCAGGAAATGCTATGGCATGAAAGAATGACTGGAGGCAATCTAAAATTTATGCATAGGTATATAATCAACTACTTAATATAATTAAAATTTATGATAATTTACTGACTTAATTTTTAAGAGCAAAGACGTACATCGCTAAGACCTTAGACGCATCAATAAGATTTGCAGCCCTATTTCGGACAATACATTCGTCAAAAGAGAGCAAACTTATAAGGATGAATGATCTGAGAATGAATTTGAGAAACTGTAGATTGCCATCCACACAATTAAAATGGAGGTGGGAAGATCACAGGGTGTCAGCCAATACCAGTATTGTCAGAAGACGCCTCCTGAAAGCTGGACTAATAGCTTGTAGACCACATAGAAAAATGACGCTTATATGCTCCCTCCTTTCAGCGTGCTTTCGTTGTGTAACGGTAACACATTCGAGAGGTCTAGGTTCGAGTCTCAGCTAGGGCATTGCTCATTTTTCATGTCTCCTGCTTCAAGATAATCTAATAACTCTACCATGGCGCCCGAACTAAAAAAAAAAGGTGTTGGATGATGATTCTTCATCGCCAGGATGTGGCGACTGGGTCTCTTAATTCCCAGTTGCCCTTTAAAAGGAGGAGTACACAAGGCATTTTCTCCCTTCTTTCTACATGCTTTCGTAGTGTAACGGTAGCACACTCAGCGCGTATTCGAGAGGTCCAGGTTAGGGTCCCGTTGTTAAACCGAACCAATGAATATCCGAATCATGGCCTGTGGTATCGTGAACCACGCACTGGTGATATGACTCCGCAGTTCATTTTTGTTTCGAGGAGAAGGGGTACTCCGCTGACACCCAATCATGTCCGAGAGGGGAACAGGTTTGGAGAAGGATGCTCTAGCATACTAGCACAGTGTCACCACCTTCTTTGACAGTGTCCTCACACTGGAGACGACAATTCTACACGGCCCTCCAATGCATTTTCCCAAATAAATTACCATTATTTTGATAAGAATTTGTTTTAATGATTTTACATTATTTACTTATGTATGATTTGCATTATTTATTATTAAATGTCAAGTTTAACATTATTTCCATTACCGCTACGAACACACGTGAGTAACGCTCTAGAAAATCTACAAATGGAGCTAGTTAGTTTACGGCATGATATAAATCTTATTCAAAGATTTGAAGCTTCAGATCTGATTAACTTTTTTACGTACTGTGTAAAGATAAATACCCTCAGTTAACGAATTTTTCCAATAAGAATAATCACTTTGTTTGGGAGTACAATTACGCGAGAACAGTTATTTTCTGCAGCCGAAAATTAATAAGTCCAAGAGAAAACCAAATTGTCCGAAGAGCCTATTCAATTCGTAAAGAAGACAGTTTCCAGTAAATTTTCTCAAAGGTCAAATCGAACTTTATCAAAATCGAAGTGCATTGAGGTAACTGAAAGTTGAAGTATGAAGTACAGAAATATATGATTATTTACGTGACTTTGAGGAATTTTTAAAAAAGTCAATGTTGTGGGTTAAAACAGTTAGCATAATTTTTCGTTCGCTTCTTTAAGGCCCACCAGCGACCGAGCGGTAAAATAGCTGAACACTGGTAGTTCGACAAACGGGTTGGCTGCATGGGCGTTTTCTTGTTTTCCCGCGTATAACGTGTATCCGAGCCAGCTTTCCTATGAAAGTCCTCCACGAAGGCATCCCATTAAGCAAACAGTCCTTAAATGTTTTGTCCTAAACCAAACCAAACATTCCCCTTTTTAAAACATTAGAATTCATTATATGAAGTTAAATTCCGTAAGAGACGAAGCGAATAAGAGTAAGAACTTCTTCATTTGGTGTTATATATCTCTGGGATTAAAATTTCATTGATTTTTTAAGGTAGGATAGTGATTAAAATTTGCATTATAATAAATATTAAGATTTGCAAAATAAATATTAAATATATATGATAAAAGAGATTAAATGCACAGAAAAAGGCAATATTTTAATTAACTCTTAAACAGCTTTCAGTTAACTTTGATTACATTGGCAGTAATTAAAATAGCAAAGACTATACTATGCAGCTGCAACCAAGCTTTTAAAACTTAACTCACAGTTTATTATTTATTTCATATTTCTTGAAATATTTGAAATAAACATAAGTGCCAAATATTTTCAACCTTTTGCTCATTCTAATTATTCTTATTATTGCTTTAATTTTGTATATTTATTAAAATGCCAATAAATCTGATGGCTGATATTTATTTAATGATTAACGGAAATTTGGCGACGATTTCTTGAGTAATAATGATTACCAAATATTTATTATGTGTTTGGAAATGAGTTCAAGAAGACAATGATGCATTATGTGTTTATATGAAAGATCAAAATGCAATAAATAGAAATTTAAAGTAAATAACTGAGCTTACCTATATTAACACTGATAAAACTCAGGTTATTTTAGGCATTCATGTATTTTATAGAATCCTGTTAAAATGGTTAAATTTATTAGTTCCTGAAGAAGACAGATTAATACTTTGCTTGTAAAAATTCACTTTATTTATCAAACGAAGACAGAATTTTCTCACTTGTATTCAAATTAAGTTGCATCTTTCATATATGTGGTGGCCCCTATTTCCTTATTTTTAACTGATGTTCTTTGGAATATTAAAATGCAATAGTAGGCATCAATGTATCTTCCTTTAATTAGCAAAATAAGAAGGAACTATAAGTATTAGTTACATTTATTTACAACAAAAGAACAAACAAACCATTTTTAAAATCCTTTACTGAAAATCTATTTGTTATTTTAGTTTTAGAACATTTAACAAATCGATATGCAATAATTAAAAATAATAACAAAGTTACGATTTTAGCATGAGATAATAAATATTTTTCTACAACATATCTGAAATTGTCGCCAACACCAAAATAACTCGTTTACTGCTCATCATATATACCGCGTTTACTATTGATCATACTGTCGCCAAAAGCCGCCAGATTCCGTGTGCACCGAACACTATTAACGATTAAGCCTATTTCAGCATAGCTATAACTGTCCTGAAAGATTTTTAGTCGCGCCATACCCTCAAATTCTATCGAAATTCAGTGATCTGTTATGATTTACTAAGATCTTGAAAATAAAATTATGGAATTGGCACTTACCATTTTTTGCTGCACAAAATAATATTGATTTTTCTTCCGAATGAACACGTTATGATTTCAAACGAAGTACGTGAACTACACTTTCGCTTTCATATTCACATTAGTAGAATCCAGACGCGCTGAAACAAGAAATGATTGCGTAAACGGAAGTCTAAGCGCAAAGTGACACATTTAGAATTTTTAGATTCAACTGAAATGGCGGTTTATTTTTCTATGTAATAATTTGAATGAAAAGTACAAGACGCTACACAAATCGTAATTAGTATTGATTGTTGTGTACTCGCTATGGAAGTTCGCCGATGTAAGCCGCGATTATCGAGAACAGTAGGTGCTGAGCGGGTGTGACTGATTGTCACGTGGTCCGAAACCAGTGACGAACTTTTATTGTCTGAGTTGTTGCTCAGTGGTCTGAGGGTGTACACATAGCAACAGTTTCTCTTCTTTTTTTGTTTTCTTGCATGGATCGGCATTCGTAATTCTTTACGTTGCGGCTTCACATTCATCGTTCGTCTTTGCACGTGTAATTTATTCTTCACTTGTATCCTACGATTTTGTCTGATTTTCACGCTATATTTTCTGAATTTTTTAACAATGACTAAATTATCTGCTCTTAATTAAAGAAAATATCGGAGACACATGCTTGTTTGCCGTGGTGCTTCTCAGAAGGATTACTGCATTCGCCGAAAACATATTCACTACAAACAACAGATCAGCGGAGATTCTGATACATTTGATAAAGAAGCACTTGGCAAAAAGAACAATTACTTTGACTAATAATAACGGACATACTCACTCTTAGGCAGGCGTGGATATTATGTGAATTAGACTGTTAGTCATTTCACATATTTTATTAATTCAACAACTGATACGCGTACCCAATCCACAGAATCGAACAGATGGCTCCTGAAAGTAAAATTTAAAAAAAGTGGTCTTTACAAGGAAAATCTAGCTGATACATACTCGAATACTTATTTCGGCGTGAAGTTAAACATAACGTCAAGATTCGTTCACAAAAATTTTAAGACCAATTAAAGATTATATCCTTTTCGGGCAATATCCTTAAAAGGGAGGGGGCTTTTTCAGGGCTTGCCTGAAAAGAAATGAAGTATTGCTAGATATAAGTGTACAAATTTTCTTCAACTCTTTTATAATTAAAGAATAAATTCGAAATTTATTTCAATAATAATGTTAACATTTACTTTCCTTTTTTACTTCCATGTACGAAGTATTGTAATCGCGAAAATTTTTGGGTATCATATTTCAACGAAAATATCCATTTTGACGGCTATGGTATGCAATTTAACGATGTTTTTCCATGACATGTGTTCGTAAGGACAGAATAAATGACTGTTTTTCCAAAAACAGTTTGCAAAAAGTATCTAAAATGGATTCAGAAGAGGTTTCTTTTGTGACGTCTGTACGTATGTATGTATCTCGCATAACTCAAAAACAAGTAGCCTCAGAAAGTTGAAATTTTGTATATAGGGCTGCTATAAGATGTAGCCTTTTATGTTTGCAATCGACCGCCCGCATGTTTGTGTGTGTGTATAATTGAAAAATAATTTTTTAAAATAACATAGTATAATCATGTCTAGTATTTTCGCGCAATACGTTACTGCAAAATTATCAGTAAAGACATAAAGTAAGAAATTTAGAACCAATTTACACAAAGACCAAAAATTGAAATTCATAAATAATAAATTTCAAAAAATCCTATAAATGTATAAAAGAACTTAATAACTGTAAGAACTAAAATACATCAAGCAAGTAAAAGCCTAATTCAAAAAATTAATGAACAATAAAGGATATAAAAGAAGAGCAATTCAATCAATTTCAATGCCGCTTCGTCAGAAGCAGGAACGTATACGGTATACATATATATTGTTACGAATTTTGCATTTAACTAGATATTTTTAATAAAACTATAATTAAAATTGTTTTATTTCCTGGTGCAATGCAGCGGTGTGACAAATTTAAAGAGAAAGCTACGCCGAAAACGTAAAAAATACAGGATTAAATGCCTTTAACATTGAATAAAAGTTTATCCCCGTAACTGATATTTGATTTGAATAAATATAATTGACTATTGTATTGGCTGTAACCGCAATTCAACTCTTTTTGATTTCCAGAAATTGCTAGAACTCTCAGAATTGTTGTTGATTGTAGCGAATTCGCGGTGAGATAGGATTAGCTTTCTCTGCGCTTTAGATTGCACTTACTCTATTTCAGATTTTAGTAGTTTAAAATATAGCTACTGATTACATTGCGTGACATTGCGATATTTTACGAATATCTTTGAAGAAAAATCAAGCGTTTTGTGATATTTCTTGTGATAAGAATACATTTTATTAACTTTTTATCGGACTTGTTCATTCAATCTATTACGAACCCGTACGCACACAACACGTTTTGGTGTCAGAAGTGGAATTCGAATGCCAATAACAAGAGAGATGGAAGAACAATTAAAACAGTTCGTCACTGCTTTTGCTGCATTCCAAGAAAAGAAAGAAGCTAGCCAAGCATTCTTTAAAGAAAAGATTAAAGCCGGACAAGAATCCGTTAAAGAAGAGATGAAAGCGGCTCAAGAAAAGAAGGAAGCTGGTCAAGAAAAGATTGAAGCAGGTCAAGAAGAAATGAAAAGAGAAATTACCTGCATAATAGAAAACAAATTTGACCCAATGGAAGGTAGAATAGACGCGATTGAAAATAAAGTTGAGCAAACTGTAGAAAAAATTTCTTCTGTCAAAGAACAAATAGAAGAGAGAGTTGCGGTCGTGGAACAACAAATCGGTTGTACAGTCTTCTCTGTCAAAAACGAATAGAAGAGAGAGTTTCTGCTATGGGACAACGAACCGAAGGGAGAGTTTCTGCCATCCTACAGCAAATCGAACAACAAATTGATGGCAGGGTTTCTGCAGTTGCACAAGAAGTTGATACTTTACAGAAATTCGTAGTGACAGCAAGGAGCAATTCTGATGGTTTTAAATTTTTATCCATGCCTGCTCGTCCCACTCTGAAGCTACTCACGTATGATGGGAGGACCTCTTGGTAATTATATAAGACTCAATTTTCTGTAGGGAGGAAGAGAATAGATGAGATTCCCAAGCTAAGACATGTAATCTCGCAGTTTCTCTGTGAGCAGACGCAGCGGATATTCTTCGGACTCTTTTCTAAAACAAAAGGTTAGGTTTCCAAGCTCTGTCCGGCGCGTTAGAGCTGCGCTTTGGGGGGAAGTGTTAAAAAGAATACAGTTGACTTCAATTAAAACCCGTCAACAGAATCTCACATGTAGTCTCACATGTCCAGGAACTTGCCACGAACGTTGAAAGACTGTCCCATCTCGCCTTTTCCGAGTGTCCGACAGAAACAAGGGAAATGCTGTCCTTGTAGTACATCACCGATGACATTCGGGATTCGGAACTATAGCAAGCTCTACAAATGGCGGCTATCAAGGACATAAAAAACGCTCTAGTGTACGCCATGAAATTCGAAGCAGCCCAATAAGTAACACGTAGGGACCGCCACGAAATCAGAGCTGCTCAAGTCCAGGCGTCAGTGGATTAAGTCATGGTTCGTCTAACTAGGTAGTAACTAACATGGTGTCTTAACTAGACAACTCAATGCCTTGAGACAAAATAGTTGAGTGAAAAGAAACCGATCCTAAAGTACTGGAATTCCAGTGCTGAAGAGCACATACGAAGAAACTGCAGAACACCCCAGAGCACGGACGGCTGCGCCTATCAAGAAGGAAGGAAACTAATTAGTGGCCATCTCGCAGGGCGGAGGTTGCCAGATAATGAAAAGCCCCAGTTTAAAGCGCTTCAGATTTCTGAAGTGAGGGGCGGCAGTAATGAACTTTTCATCATGGGACACATGAATGGAGTTCCTTGTAATATAACCATCGATACAGAAGCCAATGTTACCATCATTCGAAAAGATGTGGTTGAACAATTGAAAAGCAAACTCATCTAGCCGCAGCCATGCGTTACCCTCCAGACTGTGTCAGGCGAGAAGATCGCCATCGACGGAAAAGTAAATGTTAACATAACGTTTGGGAAGTGCCTCCTACCATCACACAGCATATGTGGCAGAGATTACAGACCCTTGCATACTCGGATTGGACTTTCTATGGAAACACAATACTTCCTTAGACATTAAAAATAACAAATTGCATGCTTCATCTGAGGACATAGCCCTATTTGGAATTAATGATGAAGGAGTTAAATCTCTTCACAAAATCATAGCACAAGAC
The DNA here is from genome assembly GCA_000611955.2 of Stegodyphus mimosarum. Taxonomy (NCBI): domain Eukaryota; kingdom Metazoa; phylum Arthropoda; class Arachnida; order Araneae; family Eresidae; genus Stegodyphus; species Stegodyphus mimosarum. The sequence continues at coordinate 23,269 of KK119144.1, forward strand.
AATATCACAATACCGGCAAGAACAAAGTTTTTACTTCCTGGATTCATAGCCGAAAACAGAAATTTCCGCTACGGCGCCATGGAATGTCCCAAGAACTGTTAATAGCCCGAAAGGAGTACTAGTAGCCTCAGCACTCGTCGACCTATCAAAGACCATTATCCCGGTAAGAGTTGCCAATGTAACTGTCAAGGCGAGAATTATTAAGAAACTTGAAGTGGTTGTAGCATGTACTCCAGAGACCAGTATTAAACGAAAGAGTAGCACCACAGAATCGCTGTCTTCATAAAGCACTAAATCAGAGTTATTCCAGAATGCACACTTAAAAGATGAAGTAAGGAATGCTGCCGAACGTGTCATTCAAGATCTTGAAGGTGTTTTCTTCCGCTCATCTTCTGACGTGGGTCAAACCAGTTTGACACAGCATAGAATTGATACCGCAGTTCATCCACCAATTAAGCAACATCCAAGATGTCTACCGACTGCTAAAGAGGAACAGGTAGGAAAACCTCTAAAGGATATGGAAGACAGCGATGTCATTGAACCTTCAGCAAGTCCATGGGCCTCTCCCATTGTCTTGGTCAGAAAGAAAGGCGGCTTAACCAGATTTGTGTTGACTAACGACGGTTGAATGATATTACGAAGAAAGTCAGCTAGACGAGAAAAGACAGCATTTGCTACGGGACTTTGGGAGTTCAACGTTGGGCGCTCGAATGTTGCTGGCAAAATTCGAACGCCTCATAGAGACTGTTTTGAAATATCTTTCCTACGAAGCCTGTCTGATATACCCGGATGACATCATCATCATCGGAAAGAGTTTTAAGGAATACGTAGAGAGTCTTAGAAAGGTGCTTCAGAAACTGAAAGAAGCCAATTTAAAGTTGAGTCCCGTTAAATGCAAATTATTCAGACAGAAAGGACTTACGACGGACATGTCATCTCTGCCGAAGGTGTGTGTACGGATCCTGAAAAACTGTCAGCAGTTGAAAACTGGAAACGTCCCAAAAATGTCTCTCAGCTGAGAAGTTTCCTAGGACTTTGCACCTACTATAGGAGATTCGTAAAGACCTTTTCTTCCACCGCAAGACCCCCTTCGCAAGATGACAGAGCGCAAGCAAAAGTTCTTGTGACAAAAAGAATGAGAATGTATTTAACAACTTGAAAGAAGCTTTAACATCGTCTCCACTCCTGACGTATTCTTAGTTCGACAACTATTTATTCTCGACATGGATGCGAGCAATGAGAGTGTCGGTGGTGTTTTGTCCCAAGAAATAAACGGCCAAGAACGTGCCGTGGCCTACTGGAACAAGTGGCTTTCAAAACGGGAGAGGAATTGCTGTGTCGCCAGGAAAGAATTGCTCACTATGGTTAAAGCCGTAGAACATTTCCATCTTTATCTCTAGGGCTCTCTCCGCGCGGATCATGTTTTCTTGACCTAACTTTTAAATTTCAAGAATCCTGAAGGCTAAATAGCCAGTTGGATACAGATGCTGTAGGGATAACACATCACTATCCGTCATCGAAAGGGATCATCACACGGAAACGCCGACGCCCTGTCTAGAAGATCCTGTCCAGAAAGCTGCCGGTATTGTTCCAGGGTTCTAGCGAAATACGAGCTGCTTAATCAAGTCGCAAGGCAAATTACATCACGATCGGTTGATCAAGACGCCTGGAGTGACGAAGAAGTCAGAACAATCTAGCCGGAAGATGGCGACATTAAACCCGTAATTGACTTAATGGAGTCTTCAAACAGAAAACCTACCTGGCAGGACACTTCCATTACAGTCCTACAACAAAAAAGTATTGGGCGCTCTGGGACTCACTCCACATACGAAACGGCGTCTTGTACCGGAAATTCGAATCGGATGATGAAAAAATATTCCGATGGCTGCTGATACTCCCTAGAATTCCAGATGCCAGACGTCCTTTAAGAACTATATAGTAGCCCTACAGGAGGCCACTTCGGAATCATGAAAACCTTGCAGATAGTTCGAGAGCGCTTTTACAGGAATAATGCAAAGGATGATGTGCAAAACTGGTGTCGATCTTGCGATGCCTCTGCGGGTCTGAGAGGACCGAAGCACGCAGCAGAGGCAAGGTGCAATGTTACAATGCAGAAGCGCCTTTAGAACGTATCGCCTTTGACATCTTGGGCCCTTTGTTCCGAACTCCTGATGGCAACCGACCCTCAAAATGCATCCTCGTTGTCATTTGTTACTCCACTATGGGGCTTGAAGTATATCCTATTCCCGATCACAAGTTGATCGAAGTTGTCCCAAGTAGCAGGGGTAATGATACAATTCTTCAATTATATTTAAAAACTCTTCAATTATATTTAAAAACAAATTAAAGAATTCTACCTCGGCTATAATCAAAGATCTCTGCAAGCTACTCGGCATTGACTAAACCCAAAAGACGCCTTTACATCCGTAGTAAGACGGCATAGTTTAGAGATTTAATCGAACTATCCTTAATAACCTCTCATTGGTGGTCTCCAGAAGCCAGCGGGGCTGGGACAAGAGATTACCACTGTTTTTACTGGCTTACCGCAGTGCTGTTCCCCATCTCAGGTGTTCTTGGGTCATGACCTTCATCTGCCTTGTGATCTCTTGTTTGCTACCCCTCCGGATGCGCCTTCATCGCCTGAGGAATACATCCAAGATCTCCAGGCCCGGTTTGAAGTCATGCACAATTTTGCACGAGAGCGAGTCAACTTGACGACCGAGAAGATAAAGATCTGATACGACACGAGGTCTACTGTACATCGATTCAACAAAAGAGACAAGGTGTGGTTGTGGAATCTGACTCGACTCTGTCCTAAACTATAGTCACCTTGGGATGGTCCATACACAGTTCTAAACAGGCTGAACGGCGTCGTGATTCGAATCCGTAAGAGGTAAAACTCTAAGCCATCGTTCATTACGACAGGTTCGCTCCTTACTGTGGTCATAGTACGTAGTGTATATAATGTAAATAGTACAAGAATATGGTCCTTTTTGTTTCTAAATTTGTATTTGATTTGATTTGTATTTGGTATTTATAGTATTTGACTTGCTTTAACTTACTTATTGCAATTATTGTAATGTAATGTGTAATATTGGATTGATGCTTTAGTTGTAAATATGTCTTCCTGTCCAGGGACTGTACTACCCAGACGTGCAGCCCTTGGGTAGGAGGCTGTGTTACGAATTTAATAGAATTACAATTAAAATTGTTTAATTTCTTAGTGCAATGCAGCGCGTGACAAATTTTAAGAGAAAGCTTCGCCGGAAACGTAAAAATACAACAGCACGTGCACTTAACACTGAATAAAATTTATCTCCGTAATTGATATTTGATTTGAAAAATGTAATTGACTACTGTGTTGGCTGTAACCGTAAGTCTGCTCTTTTTGTTTTCCAGAAATTGTTAGAATTCTCTGACACGGCTGATTTAAAAAGCTATAAAAGCTGGAGGGAAACATCTCAGCTCAGTTGTTGTTTAGATAATTGTTATTGTTGATTGTAACGAATTCGCGGTGAGATCGGATTAGCTTTCTCTGCGCTTTGAATTGCGTTCTGTTTAATGTTTTTGTATTTTAAAATATAGCTATGGATTATATTGCGTGATACTGCAATATTATACGAATATCTTTGAGGAAACGTCCAGCGTTTCGTGATATTTCTTGTGATAAGAATAAATTTTCTTCACTTTTTGTTGGACTTGTGCATTCAATCTATTACGAACCCGTACGCACGCAACAGTACGCACACACACACACACACATGTCACGTTTTCTCTCTCAGGTGATGCCCTCTCGCGGCTGCAGGACTTACCATTCAAATATATATATATATATATATAAGAACCTAACGTAAAGTTAAATAAAATTGATTAACTAAATAATTTTCTTCCGCCATTGCTGCAAGGAATGAAATTTGAATTACACCAATACAAAAACATTATCTCATTCATATAAAGCTAATTTCAATTTTAAATGATGAAAATTCAATTTTAAACAAATAAGAGATTGATTATTG
>KK119144.1:27410-44448 GCA_000611955.2 Stegodyphus mimosarum
TTTTGTATTTGTTTAATTCAAATATATATATATATATATATATATATATTTGAACGGTAAGTCCTGCAGCCGCCAGAGGGCATCACCTGACAGAGAAAACGCATCGCCTGTGCACCTGCAGACAGAGCGAGACAGAGACAAGAAGATGACAGACCAGACGAACGTGGTGACAATGGACTTTCCTCTGATCGGGAGAGCGAGTAGGCGCTGAGTGACTGTTTAAACATAAAAGTGATGCTAAATTGCCCTTATGTTCAACTAGCGGAAGAAGGCGCTGATCCACTGCTATGCCCCAATTTAATCTGCAGTTTTTTACGTATTAAATGTTCTATGGTTGGAAAAAGGATTCGTCATTATTTACTGAGTGACATCATCTTCAACTTTCCCCACACCTGCCAAAGCGCGTATGCTTCTGAACAAGAAATTGCGGATTATGATAAATTAAAAGTGGATCTTGAAGGAATTTCAGCCGACACCGCGTGATTGTTTGAATAATTTTAAAAATGCACAAAGACGTTCATCTGAATGGCATGTTCAGTTCGCGTCTCGACTCAGTGCAACTTTCGACTATTATTGTAGATTAAGAGAAGTAGATGATTTTATGAAATTTTGTGATCTCATTGTATCTGATAAGTTATATGAAAAGCTTGACTTTAAAACAAAGGAAGATATTAGTATTCGGGACGGCCAAATTTGATTCCTACCTACTCAATTGTGGAAAGAATGTGATTTATTTTATTAATTCAGGAGTAAGTCTTTAGCTGATATCAGTAACATTGGAATAAACATCAGAAAATAAAAGGCTTAATTTTTCCAAAAACAATTTTAAAAAAGCACAGAGCAATTCGTAGGATTCAGGGTGCAAACTTGTAAATCAAAATAATAGTAAATAAGAACGTATTTGCTATGTATGTGGGAGTAAGGATGAACTGTTTCATTTTGGCAAAAATTGCCCTAAACTCTTCGAAAAGGAGGAAAATTCATCTAAAAAAAGGTATCACGGTTAAAGATTAGATCGGATAGTACAGCTAAAAATGAGTTAGAATTTATTGAATTGTCCATTGATGGTAGGAATGTTTAATAGATTCTAGAAGTGAATTGATAGTTGTAAAGAAATCTCTTTTTCCGGATAAAATAGCGTTTGGATTAAAAGAGATTGAAAGTTCTTTTGGTCACGTAGTTCAAAAGAAACGGCTAAGTTTATTTTTTCTGTATGCGAAAGCGAAAAACAAATTGAACTAGATGCAGCGATGGTTTATAAGTTGATAACGGATTGTATTTTCCGTCTCTCAAGTCTGGAAAAGTTAGCTTGCATCTGTTCTGATAGGGTGATGATTAAGCAATATTAAAATGACTCCGTCTCCTAGAAAAGGAAATTTTGTCTTTTATTTCTGCAGCCATTGAGGGAGGCAGCGAAATAGATTTAACGCTTATTACAGACAAAGAATTATACAATATTATTTCCACTCTTATTAAAGAATATAAACCCCGAAAAAAAGATGCGTAGTACAGATTTAAAAACGAAAGTAATATTAAAAGATGAAATTCCAGTTTCTCAGCGTTCGAGGAGAATTCTTTTTGCTGACCAAAAAAATTGTTGATGACCAAATAGAGGAGTGGTCAAGGGATGGGATTATAAAGCCATCATGTTCAGAATATGCTTTGCCAATAGTTTTGTGTAGGAAAAAATGGCAAGAAGCGCATTTGTGTTGACTTTCGAGAATTAAAAAAAAATATTAAGGATTCGTTTCCCATGCGACAAGTACAAGAGGTTTTAGATCATTTGAGTTAAACAAAGGTTTTTTTCGACGTTAGACCTAAAAAAGGTTTTTTTCATGTTCCCGTGGAGGAAAACTGCTCTAACTATTTACCATACATTACACATGCAGGTCTCTACGAAATCCTAAAAGCGCCTTTCGGTTTGTGCACGTAGTCGAGTGTGTTCCAAATATGTATTTATAATGTGTTTAGAGATCTAATTCAGGATGACATTGTTGTTACCTACATCGACGATTTTATTATTCTAGCGATAAACGAGAAAGAAGGTTTAGAAAGTTAAAACGCGTTTTAGAAGTAGCCAAAAAGTACGGTTTGGAGATCGATTTAAAGAAATGCCAATTTTTAAAAAGGAAAATAGAATTTCTCGGGTATATTATTGAAGATGGTACAATTCGCCCCTCTTCTGAGAAAACCAGGGCCGTTCAAAATTTCCGGGAGCCCCAAAACCTTTAGCAAATTCAGAGCTTCTTGGGCCTTACAGGGATATTTTGGAAAATGTACTACCAACTGTTCGAAAATAGCCAAACCGCTAAGTGATCTTCTTCGTAACTCGCCAGAATTAAAATTTGGGTCTGCGTAAAAAGAGGCATTTAACAAATTGAAAGAACTTTTATCGACAAGTCCTGTTCTTCATATTTTTAAACAAGGAGCACCACTAGAATTACATAAGACTCAAGTAATTGTGGTTTCCGCGCTGTATTGCTACAAGAATCCGGAACAGTTACACCCCATTTACTTCATGATTAAAAAAACTAACTTGCAACAAGAGAAGCTGCCTAGTTATGATCTAGAAGTTTTAGATATAGTGGAAACTCTAAAGAAATTCAGATAGTACCTTTTTTCGATTTAAGGTCAGAATAATTACTGATTGCGATGCCTTCCAGAAGATTTAACTCCTAATGCCTCAAGAAGGATTTAAGCACTAAAGTGGCGAGGTGGGCGTTACTTCTAGAAGAACACGACTATAAAATTATTCACCGATCTTGGCAGGAAATGAGGCACGTGGGCACGCTGACTAGAAACGCTGTCATGATGGTTACCTATTCTCAGGGATGTTATAGTCAAAACTGTAGCTGCACAAAGAAATGATGAGCGTCTCCAGTTGCTAAAATCTTTAGCCGAGTAAGAACTAAAGAAAGATTTTTTAGTAAAGAATGTATTATAGAAGTTTGACAGTGGTCGCAAGTTACTTGTGGTACCAGAATCAATGGAGCTAGAAATCATACATAGTGTCCATAACAAGGAACACTCTGCAGTGTCTAAAACAGAATATCTGCTGAAAATGGACTTTTATATTCCTAACCTTAGAAGACGAATTGAACAATTTATCTCAAATTGGGTAGAGTGTATTTTGTGCGACAAAAAACGGGTAAGGGCGAAAGTTTACTAAATCCCATACCAAAAGACAGTATCCCTTTGAGGACTTTTCACACTGATTTTATAGGACCATTACCTTCGACAAATGAGAACTACAATCATATCTTGACCTTCTTGACGCATTTACAAAGTTCGTGTGGCTCTATCCAGTAAAGTCTACATCAGCTCAAGAGGCAGTGAAGAAGCTGAAACTGCAACAATCAACTTTCGGTAATCCCCCTAGAAAAATAAGCGATGAAGATAAGGCTTTTACATAAAAGGTGTTTGAAGACCACTGTAGTCAAGAAAAGATCCAGCACATATTTACAACTACCGGCGTTCCTAGAGAAAATGGGCAGCTGGAAAGAATTCATCTAACTCTGATTCCAGTCCTATCCAAATTATCCATAGAAGATCCTACCAAGTGGTACAAATACGTTGGAGATATACAACGGATCTTGAACAGCACTAAGAGCCCAAGTACAAAGAGCTTGTCTTTTGAGCTCCTCACTGGTGCTAAAACGAAAAATCGAGAGGACTTAAAGATTATTGAAATTCTCGAAACAAATATTATAATTAAAGATCAAGATAATATGAGATAGGAATCAAGGAAAAACATTCTAAGAATTCGAGAAGAGAACAGAAAAACGTACAACAAGAAGAAAAAAGAGGTACAGGTATGCAACGTGACCGACCTAGTGGCCATATAAAGAACGCAGTATGGAGGAGGTCTAAAGTTGAGGCCAAAGTTCTTCATTCCGTACCGCGTAACAGCGAAAAAACGCGAAAGCCGGTACCAGGTGGAAAAAGTAGGACAGTATGAGGGTCCTGGCTCCTGGCTGTATAACTACTGCAGCCTATCATATAAAGCCTTGGAATATTCCTGCTTAGGACTGTGCGTCTCCTCCGCACTTGTTTTTTTGTTTTGTTTTTGTTCTTTCAAAATTTATTTTCAGGTGCTGTCTTGATGTACCAGTGCCGTTTATCCGTGCTTTCGAGGCAGAAAACGAAGTCAGGATCCCCGAGCTGTGGGAAAGGTAAGTCCTGCAGCCACAAGAGAGCATCACCTGACAGGGAAAACTCATCACCTGCGCATCTACAGACGAGGCAGAGACGAGGAGATGTCAGACTACGCAATGGTGGTGACAATGGACTTTGCCCTAATCGCGAACGCGAGTAGACGCTGAGTGACTGTTTAAACATAAAAGTGATGCTAAATTGCCCTTGTGTTCAACTAGCGCGAGAAGGCGCTAAGCCACTGTTATTTCTCAATTTAATGAGTAGTTTTTTACGTTATTAAATGTTCTGTGATGTGGAAAAAGAATTTCTCATTATTTACTGAGTGACATGATCTTCAACTTACCCCCATATATATATATATATATATATATATACCCACTCTGTTACTCGGCTCCATAGCTCAGTTGTTTTTATTCTTATATTTTGGTAAATTGTGTATTTTTTGCTTTAAAAATGTTTGAATTATGTATTCCTTATCTTACGGTTAGGGTTTTTATGCTTTTAGTTAATCTACATGAAATAGTTGTAGAAATAGCAACAATTTAAAAGTTGTTAAAGTGCGTTTAAGCCTAATTTTTTACCAGAGCAGCCTTATTTGTTTACATTTGAAACTTAGCAGAATAGTGAATTAAGTTAGTTTCTACACCTTCAGTGTCTTTTTGCCTAGTGAAACCGAAAGCAAATTTTCAATTTTGTGCACTGAAAAATCTGCCTTCTTGGCCGCTGGCCGAATTGTTTGTTTTTGCGCAGAATTTCTAATTTTAATTGTAATCATTAATAATTTTAATTTAATAAAAAATTTTAATTGTTTTACCAAATGCAGCTAAATGTGATTTAGCTGCATTTGGTGTTTTATATTTTTCAATTTTTAATAAAGGTATTTTGAAGTTTTATATCTTTTTGACTTGCCGCGAAGTGAGAACTGAATTAATTGAATGAGAAATATATCTCTAAAGAAGTTCGAGGAAATATGTTTAAACGAAATGCTGCAAAAAATTCGTGTAATTTAATATTTCGTACAAGGAAGTCATGTGGTGTACACATCAGTTTTTTATAATAATTTTTACTTGCATATGCTTAACATCACGCTTTTCTACCAGTCTTAATACAATTGCATTAAATATCATGTTAAACCAGCTAAATTTTGCCTGCATATGTTTAATATGACGCTTTTGTATTAACATGAATATAATTATTATAAGTATCCTGGTTAAGAAGCTAAATTTATCTTGCACGTATTTAATATGTCTAATCAGTTAGTTTTTAGATTAGATTCACTTACATATGTTTAATATCATGCTATGTACTAAATATCATGCTTAAAACGCTAAATGCGATTTATATATGCTTTATAACATATTTTGTTTCAAAATTTAATTTCGTATACATCTAAAACTGTTGGCGAAGTAAATCCTTAATTTTTCCTTTATTTTTGGAAGCTTATTTACTACAGTTTGATTTTATATAACTGTAAATACTTTATCTGAAAATTTGTGCATTCTTGTACATAAAATTTCATGAAGAATTTTGAATTGCCTCAGACATATGCTGATTAATTTTATAATCTGGAATAGTGCCTTTGTTGTAAATAGTTCATAACAAATTATTGGACAAATTATCATGTATTTTATCCTGAATTTTATGTTTTGTACCTCATATTATTTTCAAAATCAGGAATATCCAGGAAATTTCACAGGCAACCAGACAATTTGCGAATGTCCCCGTGACAACTGTCGCACCCTCCCGTCACTACCAACCTTTAATCACTACTCGGTATGGGGCAACGTCAAGTAACTCCTATTATCAAGTGCCCTCAGCGACTGTACTTCATTAAGCCGAAGTACTTTATGCAAAACATATATTTCACGGCACACGGCAGAACTAGGAACTAAGAATTTAGTATTTAATTAATTGTCTTGAAAATTCAGGCACGCCTTGTGTTACGCCTCTTGTATAAATCAAGTTGATAGTTATGTTTTATTCAATTGGTAATGAATGTTTTTATCTTTATTGTTTAAAATATACAACTTCATGCTTGATATATTACAGTTATATTTTGATTGATTTGAAATGGAAGTTTTACAATGTTATAGCGCTAGTTTTATTATTGTAAATTTAATTTTTTTGTGTGTTGTTCGCTAATATTAGCACTAAACACAGTGAAGAAACACTCGAAACAACATTATTAGCATTAAACAAACTATTAGAAATATAGGCCGACTGAGGCTAGCACATAATAAAAAACAATCCGAGAAAATTTAGAACATAGTAATAGTCGCATTGAGACGGTCAACGGTCGCTGGACCGTGCGAAAAATGATGTGTGCGAAAATCATGAACTCTATATTCTTATGTACATAAACTAATTTGTATCCTGGTGGGAGAGCTGACGAAAGTAGACATGGCATATAGACTATAATTATGTAAGTGGTTAATTAACAGATAAAACCTTGTCACCCTCACCAGAATTTAAGTAACTTGGAAACAAAGGTCTTAATGACTTTGGTGGTGGAGAATCTTACAATTCTAAAACTCGTATTCAGCCTTAATATTTTCATTGCTTTTAAAAACGTTTAGACTTGTGTTTTGCATGTATCATTGAAACTCGATTTAACATAAAAACCTGTATTTACAGTGTAAGATACCTGAAGTCCATCTTTCCTTCTTCCAAATTCCTGAATGTGAAAATGGCTTACTATGTAAAATAAATACTTTCCGCATCAAACTGTTGTAAAATGCCCTTCTCTTTCCTTTTTCCACTATTGCCGTGTGTAGCTTGCAGAAAGCAAGCTGTATACCGGCTGTCTTGAAATATTAAGAACACTGGAGGTATAGGAAATGCATGAGTGTGTCTAGAGGATAAGATGCAAGGTGTAAGAGGGCCTGACTACTTTTGTTACGTGACGCTGTAGAGAAGGGATGGGCAAATACTTTTAAGCACGGACCAAAATGAAATTTTCAAAATGTCTCCCGGGCCGGAGGACTATACCGCGTACGCTGTGCACACGCGAATGTTTTGGGAGGAGTTTTTTCCCTACCCAAGAAATTTTTTTGACATAAACACTGTAAGTATCATTTTAAAGCATTTGGACAGAGAAATTTGACAGTTAATAAAAGATAATAGTAATAATAAATTGTCTTACTTAGGTGTATATGCGAACAATTTGTGCCCAGTAAAATATGTCACGTAATTTTTAAAGAAATATGATCCATTATATTAAATTAATGGTCATTAAATAAATCAGTTAATGAAAGATTTTATTTTGATATTTACTTATTTATATCTTAACGATAGAAATTATTTTATTTTGATCATAGTTATTACATTTTGTAAATATAATAGTAAATAGAATTATAAAAAGAAAAGACAAACATCAAACATTAAAATAGAATAGTTTTAGTTAATGCGAAACGTGAAATCTGGAATGTTCATTTGATATTATTTCTTCAAAATTTGGATCCAAATCACTTGTAGCAATCCTTAATACCGAGTGTAGATTTTCGTCAGTAATTTGTGATCGATATTTATTTTTCGAGTAAATCATTAACGAAAACGTTCTTTCACCAAATAAAACTAGGTATTTTTTAACATAGTTCAAAAAATGTTTGAAATGTTCTGTATTCAAAGCACCGTAAAAAACACTCAACTCGTTTGAGTGAAAATTTTCTTTTAGTAAATTATTTGACTGTAAGTCCATTAGTTCTAGTTGAATTTCAACAGGAGTTTCTTGCACGTCAGAATTGAAAGGTTGACTAATTAATGATAAATGTTTTTCAATAGCTTTGGAATCTTGAAATCTTCTTTGGAATTCAGAATGCAGGTCTTGTGTTTTTGCACTATATTTAAGAAAATCGATATTTTTCAACGATTCTCGTCGTGATTGTAATGAAGGGAAATGATTTAGTAATTTCTTATTAAAGTTTTTAGCAAATAAATTGAGTTTTATCATAAATGCTTTGACGTTTGAGTGCATATTGAAAGCGAATTGGTTTTTCCCTTGTATATTTATATTTAGTTCATTCAAATATTTTACAGTATCTACTGCAAACGAGAAATCGTTTAGCCATGCCTCATTTTGTAATTCAGGAAAATCATGTAGTTTTGTTTTATCGACAAGAAGGATACTATTTCTTCAAGTAAATATTGCTACCTGTCCAAAACTTTACCGATGCTAAGCCATCGCACTTCAGTGTAATAAGGAATTTCGTAAAAGTCACTTATCAATTTCTTTCAAAAATTCAACAAACTGTCGATGATTTAAGGCACGTCCGCGGATAAAATTCACAACTTTTGTCACAACAGTAACGACGTGATTCAGTTTCAAGACTTTTCTACATAACACTTCTTGATTAATAATGCAGTGTAAAAATAATATATCCTGTTCTGGCTGCAACTCTTTTACTTTGTCGCTGATTCGTTTTAGTAAACTCACATTTGTCCCTGTTAAACTACGACAGCCATCCGTAGTGATGCTTACTATTTTGTTCCAAGTTAAATTTACTTTAACTAAACACTCTTCAACAGCGATAAAGAAGTCTTCACCGGTAGTTGCATCTTTCATTGGATGCACACTAAGAAGTTCCTCTCTAATTTCACATTTCTTGTTAATACCTCGAATAAATATTAATAATTGACTTGTGTCAGTAAAATCGCAGGACTCATCTAAAGCCAGACAACAATAAGTAAAATCAGTAATTTTTGTTCTTAGCTGGTCAAGTAAATTTTCTGCAATATTTTCGATCCGTCGTACTTTTGTTCTTCTCGAAAGGCTTACATTTTCAAAAATATGTTTCTTTTCAGGACAACATATCTCCGATACTTGTATCATGCATTGTTTAACAAATTCTGCTTCAGTAAAAGGTTTACAGAACTTAGCAATTTTGTGTGCAACAGCCATAACTTGCTTTTGTGATAGATTTCTCGATATTACTTTGTTTGGTACAAATATTTTGTTGCTTATTCAAGTTTTTTGTCATGTTTTCTGCTGCACTTTGAAGTTCTTTTTAAGAAAGTGATGCATATTTTGGATGTTTTGATTTAAAATGCCTGTTTAAATTGTATTCCTTGAAAACAGCAATTGTTTCCTTATCAGTTTCTCAAAATCTATAAAAAACTATTGTTGCTATCAAAAACAAATTGCTTTCTTATCAATGTTTGTAAAAAGGTATTTTACCGTCCATGCTTCATTGAAATTTCTGCGCTCCAAATCAACTTTTCTTTTTTTAGATTGACTCATTTTACAAACGCCTACAAATAAATAATTTAATTATTACAATAAAATAATACATATATATATTATTAAGAAATAAAACATATATGTGGACTCGGTGTCTAGGGGATTTTATAGGCTGACGATACATATCTAGGTAACTAAAGTAGTTTATTTAACTATTGGTGAAGGTACATTAGTGGCTATTTACATTGGTGACTATTTACAAACGAAGAAAAGAGTGATAATCAAGAAGATTCATCTTTGTTCTCTAATCATTACGTCTTAGTCGAAACACATAACAGTTCATCTAGTCTTCCATCAGCAATCTCTCTCGCGCGATACCGTTAGTCGAGTTGAGTTGTTGCCGTCCTGCTATTCACACTCGGGCATCCTGACGCGACAGGGCCTCCTGGCGATGATGGAGTTACAACAAAATCTGAAATGAGTAGTTAAAAAAAAAGAAAAAAAAAAAGTTCCTTTGGATGCATCGTCTTGGAACGTCCTGAGGAAAAAAAAAATAAACGTCATTTTCATTGAGTGTCAATGGATCATCTTGGAACGTCTTGAGGGGGGAAAATGTTGTTTCTCCAGACCGTCTTAAATGCTCAAGCGTCTTTAGGAGCATATCTGGAACTTCTTGGCAAGAAAAATAAATTTAACATCTTGTACATATAAAAATTCTATGTGGAGGAAAAAAAATCAACTAATTAAAAAAAATAATGAACAAAAAAGAATGAAAGTTAGTAAATACTAAATACAATGTCCAAAGAGTTCATTGTTGAAGAGGCCATGGTTTCATCAGATCAGCAGCTGTGGAAGTTTTATTAGGGCCTTCAGGTATTCCAACTTTCTCTACCTCATAGCGGTCATTTGGCTTAACAGCTGTGACTTTGTAGGGTCCAAAAAATCGGGGACGGAGTTTGATTCCAATTTCAAATTGAGTGCGTTGAAGTGCGACTTGATCATCAGCTAAGTATAAGGGCGATTTTTTGCGGCGTTTGTTATACTGACGTCTGTTTTTCCGCTTCTTTTTTCTCATCTTCTTTAGTTTCTTTTGTTCCGTCTTTGTTTTCTGTATCAGCGTCTTTGTCATCAGGTTTTCTAACTGAGTTCTGCTTTTCAACCTTCTTCTTCCCCTCTTCTTCTTTGGTCTCTCTAGTTTCTTCGTTTCGCACGGTTTCTTTTGATTGTCTGTTGCAAGGTATGTTACTGAAGTTTTTCTAGTAGAATTCATCATAAACTGTGAGCTGAGATTGTTCTTTGGAAAAATGCTCCTTTTCAGAATATCTTTCTGCGGTGGCGTTTTCCCTCGATGGCTTCGAATCTACGTGTGTTGTGCTTAAGTTTCTTTTTTTGCACTAATTCATCGTTGACAGCATCATTTTCATTTACAACAGAATCTGCATTACTCAGAACGTCGTCAGAATTCACAATCAGGGAATCATTGCCACTTTCTTTGATTGTAGGTGAAGTGTCCAGTTTGTTCACATTCTGTACTGTAACAGGAACTACACTAAGAAGATCAATTTCTGATTTTGGAAGTGAAAAACAAGAATTCACAACTTTTCCGGATAGTTTTCCAGAACCACTTTCAATGCAATGAGAATTTTTATGCCCTTCAGAATCGCTTTCAGAGTTCTTGTTTTCTGTTTCTATTAGTTTAATACCATGCTTTCCAATAGAAAATTCGGCTTGTTGGATACAATCACTTCCAATAATTGCGTCAACAGATAGTAAATTATCATCAATAACATGAATGTCAGTTTTAAAATTTGTATTTTGAATTTTGAAACAACCGGTGAAATATCCTATTGGGTGCATAATGCTATCACCAAGTCCTGATAATGTTATAGAAGATTTTTGAAGAGCTGGAGAACCAATTTTTTTATGTGTTGATGTGTTAATTATAGTAGCTTGACTGCCAGTGTCAATCAATGAGGGAATAACAACCTCATAAATATTGATGTGAACATCATAGAATGTAGGAGATGTGACTACGACAACTTGATTGAGAACTGTCTCTGAGTTTTGTGACGATGGAGGTGATACACGACTTGTTATCTGAGTACAAGTAGATGATTTATGCCCATATGAATTGCACGAAAAACATTTGGGTTGTTTATGAGAACAATTAGAACTTTTATGGCCTTTAGAACCACAATTGTAGCAAACTATAGGTTGGATAGGCTTTTGAGAAATTTTGCTCTCTAAGTGATGAGAATTATTTTGTTTAAATTTGAGCTCACTAGAAAATTTAGTATGTTTGGAAGCAGACACAAGTTTTTCATAAATTTTTAACTTATCTTTGAATTCACTTACAGTTTTACAACCATATAATAAAATTTTATTAGGGTTTTCTGGAATACCATTAATCACATAATCAAAAATAGAAGACATATCAATTTGACCTCTAGAACCAATTTCTCTCATAGCAATAAAATAATCGAATAAGGATTCGTTTGGCTTTAGACGTCTTTTAAACATTAGTTTATGCAAATCTGCACTGTTAAGCTTAGACGAAAATTCTTCTAACAAATATTCTTTCAGCGCAGTAAATGTTTTGACACCATGTAAAGAATTTACAAAAGTTTTAGCAGAGCCTGATAAGCATTTTTTTTGTAAATATAATCTTGTGAACATCATTTGTAATTCTATTCAGTTGAAATAATTCTTCTAGATCATTAAAAAAAGATTCAATTATATTCTCAGAAGAACCATCAAAAGGTTTAATACAGTTATATAAATCACGGAAAGTTAAGCTGAATTGCTGTTCATTTACCACTGATGACACACCCGGTGAATGATTTATTCGATGTTTATGTAAACAAACATCGGTGCTGGAAGTCTGCGCGTTTTGGCTAGTTGCCAAGTTCGAACAAAAATTGACTGCGTATCTATTTGAGACTCCATTTTATTTTCGGAAATTAATTTTTGTTGTGGGTTTTCTACTTCACTGTCAGAATCGGAAATAGTAATTTCTAATAACAGATCGAAATTAGTTAAAACATTCACAATTGCTGTATAACATTCATCAGCAGAAATGGCACATTCTAAATTCAGAACATTAAGAATCGAAATTAGATCTGCCAGAGTGAAAATATTTAATAAACGTTCCTTAACTTCGGCAGTGTGAAAAGAGTTATCTAGGCCTGTAAATTCGCGAAGTCGTTTGCGATTTCCGCGGTCAACTTCTTGACCAAACACGAATTTATGCAGTAACTTAACTACTTTTGTAGAAGCTGATTTTAAAGATTTAGCTATATGCGGTATATAATTGAGAGTTGACATTGTCACAATTTAAATATTTCGAAGAACACAAGTGATGAACAAGTTAATACAGTAAAATGAAAATTCAGTTTCGAATTCAAAACAAAAGTTTTGGTTTTAACACAACAATTTCTGGCGGCAAAAATATAGTTTTACTTCATCAAAATTTAATTCAAAAGATTCTTTACTTTCACTTCATCTAAACTGAATTCAAAAGATTCTTTATTTGATTCTTAAAGAACAGCTTACCTTCACTGAAGAACCGGTCGAGGTCCCATGTGAACTCGGCGTCTAGGGGATTTTATAGGCTGACGATACATATCTAGGTAACTAAAGTAGTTTATTTAACTATTGGTGAAGGTACATTAGTGTCTATTTACATTGGTGACTATTTACAAATGAAGAAAAGAGTGATAATCAAGAAGATTCATCTTTGTTCTCTAATCATTACGTCTTAGTCGAAACACATAACAGTTCATCTCGTCTTCTATCAGCAATCTCTCTCGCGCGATACCGTTAGTCGAGTTGAGTTGTTGCCGTCCTGCTATTCACATATATATATAAGAGATTAAATAAGATATATTTTAAGAGGATGTAACGGCATATAAGAGATTAAAAAAATTGCACGCAGGATTTTTCAACGGACCGGATAAAGTAAGCAAAAGGGCCGCCAGCTCTGCTGTAGAGGCATGTGATAGGTTGGAGAGGTGCTGGTCCAAGTTTCTGGAACAATGTGCATTTTTACAAACATTCAGATCGTAAATTCATCAAAGTGCATTTTTCCGAAATGCCCAGCGGCTGCTCACTGAGATAGCTTAACGGCAGGCTTAGGGTTACTATAAAGTGGCAGGGAAGGGCAGAAATGTCAAATTTGGGGAGTGTTCGCTCATTTGGCGATATATGTCGACAAAACTGGTGATATGCCATAGAAAGAGAACATTCTAGAATGCATTCTTAGAGGTTTTAAGGTACGTTAAAGCTGTATATACCTTGCTTGTACGGGGCGAGAGTAGTGTTTTGAGTTTAGAGATTAGCTTAAAAGAAGGATCGACCGAGTCGGCTGTTGTACTTTAGTGCTTTGCCTTGAAGCTATCGTCTCCTTTATAGCTTGAAGCTTATAGCTTTATAGGCTGTGTTGCTGGTTGTTTCAGTGTGTTTGAAGTAGTTTTCTGACGAGCGTAAGCCTATCTTTGGAACTGCATGTGTAATAGCGTTTAATGACGAATAAATTGTGTTTTGATTCTTCATCAAGTGTTTTTATCAATTACTCCAAAACCACGAACCTATAAAGCGGAAAAATACTTTTCTCATAGATATTTGATCCCGCATAACAATTTAATTTAACATGCCTTACATCCTTACATTTTTCAGATTTATTAAAGCGACTTTTATCTCTTGTCACAAATCCTACAAGGTTAGTACAATTTACTCACTAGACCTCAAAGACACCCTACTTCTAAATGCAGGCATTTTTAGTTTAAGTTAACATGAAAACAAAGTGTTCATGAATAGTCTTCTTTTAATTCATAATGCATATTCGTTTATATTAACACTAAAATTTCATTTCAGTTACACATAATAACGTTCTAATTCACTTCAATTTCACTAAGATTTTCATTACATGCACGCAATTTTTAATTTTCCTTTTACAAGGCATGAACACGTATAAACAGTTGTTACAATTCTTGCTGTTTTCAAATTTCTGATTATTTATAATCTTATTAAAATAAGAAAATTTAGGGTTGTGGCCAGAAATTTTGAGGTAACATACAAAAATAATTATTTTTAAACACAGACTTCGTAAATAAACGGCATTTCAAATGCTACTTAAAATCACAAAATCCTCACTCGAGTACATGCATGAAAGTAGTTTCACTTTTAGAGAAATTTAATGAAAAAATATCTTTGATTTGTAATTCATATTATTCCCATCGGTGTAATAAGCCATTTGTGTGACCAAAAATTTATCTCAGACTGACGATCGCAACTTAGTATTATGTGTATCTTACGGCATGATTGTTGACCTGTTTCATTCTCGTATGGTTCTTTTCTCCTTCTGATTTGCTCGAGCAATTCTTGGATCGACATGAACCTTCCGTGCTTCCTTTTACCTCTGATTTTTCCTCCGGGAAACTGTATTGTGCTTTTGATTGTTTCTGGGATTGTTGTCTTTCATCTTCTGGAGTGCCTGGTTGCGTAATCTTTAAGATTTCTGTGGAATTACTTCGTATCCGAGTTGCCTTGGTCACTTCTTCCACCGCTGGCGTGGCTGGTCGCTATATCTTATAGATTTCCGTGAATTCTATTGGTCTTTGAACTGACTAAGCAGCAAGCATTCAAGACTTTGTTTTGGTGTCGATGTGTAACGCTGCGCTCTATTTTACAAAGCCGGGCTATGTTCCTCCTAACACAGTAGTAAGAGAGCAAGCTGGGATAACCTACAGAGGGTGTTTACAGAGTTTTAGAAATGATTTCGATTAAAAAAAAATTTAAAAGCAAATGTTTTTTAAAAAAATTTTTGGTAACAGCTTATTGTTTGAAATAAGAAATACCTTCTGCTGCTTTTAAATTTATTATTTCAAAGTGTTGCATATAAACGAGCTGTGGATTGAAGGATATGTTTTTGTGCTTTTCGAAGAGAAAAATACCTGTTCCGTAATTTAAAAACGTTATGAGACGCATTGTATTAAATTTTCTAAGTGCAAAATAAACAACATTGTTACTCGGAGAGGGAGAAACCATCAGTCGTTACTTCTATATGGAAAGAAAACTCCAAACTAATGTACGAAAAAGATAAGTACTGTTTCTAACGTTTCTCAAATTAAGTTTTGATAATTTCAGAAAATACGCTGATGCAGAAATAAACTGTAAAGTGTTTATATACATCTGTAGAAAAAATAACTAAAATTATAAACGAAGATTTATACCTAAAAAAGCTTCACGCTCCTCAGCTTTTGCCAAGGCTTGTGACTTAAATGGCTATAAGATCGGCTAAAAAAAGGCTATAAAATTTTATAAAACGAACTTTTAAAAAATACTCTGTGCATTTTAAACATTAATTAAACGGCCCCGAAATAGTTCTAAAAGCTGTAAACACTCTCTGTAGTTGTTGATAAGGAAAAATATGGAAATAATTCTCACATTCGCCCTTTCGGTAGTTATTCAAAACTGAAACGTATATGTTAAAATTGGCTGGACACATATTAACAATTCTGATTTTGGTTTTGCGAAAATTACACATAAAGCTTCTTAGTGAATTAAAGTTGAAGCTTTCCACGTTTATGAAAATTTATCTTTCCTAGTCAATGGCATAAATTTCTATCCAGCTCTTCCTAACGCTTTCAGAATTCTTATATCTTAGTTTTTCACGCTTCGTTACTACTTTCCTCGGCAGACGGAGCTACACTTATTTATTGCTGTGGATTAAAAAAAATTGCATCAACACATGAAGCACAGCCATCCGATTCATGAAAATCAAACTCTTTGTGCCATTAGAATCAGTAAATTTGTTTCCGAAACCTGTTTATATTTGGAAAATTAAAATTAATAGAAAAAAAATCTGAAAGGTTTCAGATTTTAAATTACTTCCAAAGGGGCATTTTTTTTAGCATTTTGTGTGTAACCTTCATTTATTAAGTATCATGCTTTTCGCACTTAAACCAAAAAGTTCAGTTCAAGAGAAATATCGCAAAATAATTTTAAATTTAGCATATCTTTACAATTTCCGATACACAGTCTCACACGTTGGAGATAAAATTGTTTTTTCTGTACAACGTTGCCATTGCTCGCTTTGAAATCCTTGAGTTTGTTAATAAACAATTCGTTAAAGTTTTACAAAATATAAAATCGATAATAATACAAATTCCAAATTTCAAATTTGGGCTTCAAGATGCCCATATTCGCAGTAGGGTTATGTCATTCAAAATTGGGAGGCTCTAGGTACCGTTGTTTTATCACAATGCGAGAAACATACATGCATTTATGCAGATTCTTTATTATTTAATTTCTTCAAATATTATAGAAAGCGGTAATATTGGTGACAACAATTTAGAAAGTGAAAAGGATATTCAGAGTGATTTAACGCAAAATCGCAAAACGAAAACAATAGTCCTTCGGAGACAAAGCCCTTTTGGACTTAAAAAAAAAAAAAAAAAATCTGAAAGATTTCAGATTTTAAATTACGTCCAAAGGCGCGTTTTTTTAACGTTTCGTGTGCTACCTTTTTTTTTATTAAATATCATGTACTACGTACTCAAACCGTAAAATTCAGTTCAAAATCAATATCGCAAAATCATTTTAAAATGAACATATCTTTAGAATTTCCGTAAGTCTCGTGCGCTGGAGATAAAAATGTTTTTTTTTTCCGTACAGTGTTGCCATTGCTCGCTTTGAAATCATTTAGTT
>KK119144.1:44880-135691 GCA_000611955.2 Stegodyphus mimosarum
AAAAAAAACCCGAAAGGTTTCAGATTTTAAATTGCGCCCAAAGGTGCGTTTTTTTAACATTTTGTGATTTGTGTTTAACATTTGTGTACTTTAATTTTTGTTTTAATTATTATTTAGGTTGTTGGTTAGGCAACCACACATGAAAAAAAATGGCAAAATTTACTGTTGGAAAATCCGAAATATAAAAACAAAACAAGACCCTTGTCTCGGGAACTGGCACGGAAAATGGCTGCCAAGGGAAACTCGTTGATTTACCACTGCTGGATATGAGAAGTTTGTAAGTAACATTCAAAACGTTTTCCGCCCAGTAAGTGAGTATAAAGTGTGTTTTGAAATTTTCTAATCTGCTAATTCTAAGTAGTTGTTTCTTGTCCATTTTAATTTTTCTAGTCATATTACTTACTTCAAAAGCTATGAAAATATGGGTGACATGATAGATGCCATAGCATGGATAAATATAATTCATACTTACTTTTAGAGCATGCATTCCTTATAATGTAGTGAAGAAGTGATAATTTTAATTTATAACTTAAATTCTTAATTTTTAATTTCTAACTTTCTAACATAGCGATAATTTTAATCTCTAACTGACAGTCCGCGTAAACAAACCTAATGACTAGAAGCGCTCAGCGCCACAGAAAGCTAATCGTTAGTGATTCAAGACAGCAGCGTGGCCTTCAAGCAGACATAACACGCTCTAAAAAACACCTTCCCTTAAATACTTTTTTTTTTTACCTCACTTGAATACATTCGCGCTACTTTATTATCATTCCGAAAAAAAAAAAAGCTTGGGTGAAAATGAGAATGAAAGGAAAGTTGCTTTAAAAATAAAAATTAACTGTTAGCTAAATAAATAAAAGTATGTCCACAACATCGTTAACATTGTTTTTCTTCCTTCCATCCCCCCTTTGTATTTGACGGTTTGATATTTTTCTGTCTCGTACACAAATCTATTCGAAAATACATTACATTTATCTCTCTGAAATGTCCCGATTTTTTGATTGCTCTGGTTCTCGAAATAATGTTTTTTGCAGGTTTTATGTAGATTTTTGCGACTGAATATGACTTCTGTTTTCCACCCTCAATTTTGAAGAAGAGCACCTCGGGGGGATTCGGGGTCTCCCATCCCTCTCCCCTTCCACCAACCACACGATAGAACTTTCGGCTCGCCGCATATTTAAAGTGGCGCCATGCCGTACCGACACGATACATTTACAAACATCCATATCTTCTCCGGGATTCGAACACGGGCCCTTCGGTACCATAGTAGGCTCCCCTAATAACTATACCGTCTGGCCGACACCGACTATATATGCAGAACTAATATGAAAGCTGGGTAAATGTTTGGTGAAAGAATAAAAAAAAAAAGAGAGAAAATAAATAAGAAGAATAAAGAAGGCGGAGAAAGATTAACGAAAAGAAACCCGTAAATGTGGTTTCGACAATCAAGTGCGGTGAATAATTTCAGTTTCTGTATGGGAGGCTGGTCTTAGAAAAGTAATTTTATACAATGAACAAACGATAGTATTTGAAGATATTGCAAGACAATTGACGGGCATCAATTGGCTGCTTGCCAGTCGGAAGCCAATGAATGTTTCAGCAAGATACCGATCTGAAACATAAAGCCGAACTGTGAATGAATGGCTCCTTTGTACTGGTGGCTTAGCTAGACTTTTTACCGGACCTCTCGATGTACTCTAAAAATCATAAAATCCTGGTAAATACAATGCATATTTTTAAACTATAAATTGACAAAACAAAATATAGGGATATATACAAAAGCTTCGTGTTCATTTTTGAAATAAAACTTTAATTCCAACATTTTAAAGGGTTATTTTGCTTATTTTTCTGCTAGCAAAATTGTCGATGGCGTTCTATAAGTTTGCCCACTCCAGTTGCTCTCAGTATGAATACAAGATCAGTTGACGGTACAATGTTATTAAAAACAAGATATTCGTTTATACGTCTTATATGCTTCTTAACCGATTTGTATCGAGAAAAAAATCCTCTCACAGCAAGCATTACTTACAGCAAATGTGAAGAATTTTCCAAACAGAATTACAATCTGGAATTTCGTTTCGAAGCTTTTATTTTAGAATTAATTGTAAAAGTTCAAAGAGACTGCCCTTTTCACCCCGCAGTTTCGTTTTCTGAAGCAGTAACAGAAATAAACTTTTGAAGTATTTCTCTCTCAGTCCTTTTTATTTATGTCATTAATATCATAATTTGATTGCCACCCTTATTTCCCGTTGAAATGTTTATATCGAGTAAGAATAGCGTAAATCATTGTTACTGAAGTCTGTAATCTCTTTGAATATTCTGCTCAGCGTAAAAACAATTCTTTCGTCAATTTAGTTTCGTGTCACAATTCAGCATCTTATAATTCTTCATCTCTCTAATGATCGAATAAATAAGATGGCTGAAAATTGGTAGTTCGACTTGGAACTGTCCATTGTTGGAATCAAATCTCAAATAGCGGGCTGGATGCAGTATGTGGTTTACCTTATCTGTATGTAACATAGGGTATGTAGTGTTATGTTTCCGCATGCATAACCAGAATATGAGCCAGTGCCCCCCTTTGTATCGTTAGCATGAACCATTTCCCATTTTTGAAACTCTTTACGGAGAATTTTGTCCTCTACGAAGACTTTCCATCCCTTAAACAAATAGACGACCACTGTGAAATTTTTTGGAGCCCAATAAAACGCAACTAATCTTTCCGCTCGGAAGATCTTTACATCTATTCCTTATAATATATTTCGCACAAAAAGTAAACCCCTAACGATGGAAATGAAAAGTTTGTACGAAATGCTCCCAACGATCAGGCTTTAATTTCTAAAAAAGTCAAAGCTCTATGCAAGACCGTCGGGAAAAAAGGAACAAAAGTAAATAAATAAATAAAATGAAGATTAGGATCATAAATAATTTAAAAATTAAATAGTTAATGAGTATCAAATTAATTAATAATTATTTAATTGATATTAATAATAATTAATTATGATTTAATTTATAATTAACCGAACGGGAGTTAGCCCACAAGGGCTATTAATTTCGTTTTGGCATTTTGTGTTCGTTCACCGTAAGTGTCGGTTCACTTTTCAAATTGTTGCCACCAAATATTAGAGCTCTGTATTATACTTAAAGAAATTAAATAATGAGGAATCTGCAGAAATGTAAATATGTATCTCGCATTGTGTAAGACAACGGCACCTAGAGCCATTCAATTTTGAATAACGTATGTTTCCACCAGCATATGGGCATATGGAAGCCCAAATTTGGAATTTGTTTTTTTATCTCCAGCCCGTAAGAGTGAGTGTGTATCGGAAATTCTAAAGATACGCTCGTTTTAAAATTATTTTGCGATATTGCTGTTGAACTGAATTTTATGGTTTAAGTGCGAAGAACATGATATTTAATAAATAAAGGCAACACGCAAGACGTTTAAAAAAAAGTCCTTTAATGTGAAATCTGAAAGCTTTCAGATTTTTTTATTTTTATTATTTAATTAATTCATAATTCATTTATCATTATCTATTAAAATAATTAAGTAATTAAAATTAAATAAAATGTAAAGAGATCAATTAAAATTTAATAAGCGATTTTTAGTCCAAAGAGGCTTTGTCCCTGAGGAACAAAGCCTCTATTGTTTTAGTTTTGCGATTTTGCGTCGAATCACTCTGAAATGTCCGTTTCACTTTTCAAATTGTTGCCACTAAATATTATTGTCCTGTATTATATTTGAAGAAATTAAATAATAAAGAATCTGCATATATAGTATATATATATGTCTCTCGCATTGTGATAAAACAACGGTACCTAGAGCCATCTAATTTTGAATGACGTAATCCTACTGCGAATATTTTAACTAGCCCAAATTTGAAATTTGAATGTTGAAATTTGTTGCAATAATCTGAAACCTTTCAGATTATATATATATATATATATATATATAATTTTATTGGTAAAAATAAAATTTTCGAGATCAGATTTCTACTGAAATATTTGTTTAGTTACATAAAAAAAGTGCCGGAGACTTCTTATTTAGGGTTCCGGTGCGCTCTGGCTAGAATCGGAATATGTCCCCGAAACTATGAAGTGTCGGAGCGGGCTGCGGTGGGCCCCGCCGCAATTTAAGCTCTGCTAACGGTAGAAAGAAAGGTTTACTCCCATGAAAGGTTTGTGCGATATATATTACATATTATATGCATTATGTATAGTTTCATTCAACCCTTGTCCAGGGCCAGAGCCGGTGCAACTGGTGAAGTAACACCGGGCAGCAGAATTTAGGGGCAGCAAAATTTTCAGAATTTAGGAAAAAATCGGAGGGCAGAATTTATAAATCGGAAGTTCGCACCGGGCAGTGAAAGTCTAGCACCGGCCCTGCCCTTTTCAGTCGCCAGATCTGAACCCACAAGAATATATTTAATATGAATTCGAAAAAAGGTTCGAAAATACAGTGTTATAGTTTAAGATTTCTCAAGGAAAGCATTATGATAAGAACTTTTGCAAAAATCATTCAGCTTATGCAGCATGGTGTTTTTTGCATTCCTTTAAAAGCAGGACTTTGAGGAATCCTTAGATGCATCATTAAGTTCCTAACATAGACGCTGTAAATAGACACATTCTGAAAGTGATTCGCAATTTTTTCAAAGTAATTGGTTGAAATATATGCGCCTTGCTAAATAATAATCGCATTTTAAAACTGCCACTTCCAGAGAAAACATTTGGATAATAATAACTAGTAGCACGTTCTCATACTAGATGGCACCTCCGACTGCAGTTAGCATATTCTTCGGTCACAATGTTAAAAATTTACATTTATTCATGCGGCTCAGGTGTCATACTGCTAAGAACGCTAGCAAACGTCGCTTCAAAATAACTACAGAATTATACGTTAGCTACATACAGTAGCTCACTAACCTAATTAAAGAACTATTAAAAAAATGTACGTCACAGTCCTTGTCTTTTGCTAACTTCTAGCGTTTGTACGGCTGAAACGAGAATTTTCTTTTTTGAATTTATCAATAAGAAAGCATATTGTAACGGATTTCATATTTATTTGGCTATTTATTTATAATTGTAATTAAAATGGTTTTATTTTCCCGTGCAATGCAGCGCGTGACGAATTGTAAGAGAAAGCTGAGCCGGAAAACCAAAAATACAAGAGCGCGTGCATTTAATATTTAATAAATAAATATCTCGTAATTGCTTTTGTAATCCAGAAAAATCGAGAAAGTAAAAGAATGATCTCATGTTAATTCAAAAGCTTATAAAAGCCGAATTTAAACTCTTCGTCTCAGTTGTAGTTGTTTAAAGCGAACTGCTGTTTGTTTACTTAATGCTATTGCAAATTGGTCTACGCGTTGGCGTATATCGATAAATGCGGCAAAATCCCAACTATCAGTTATTAGAAGAAAACAAGGGTGTAGAAGAGTTAATGAAAAGATAAATTATTTGGCACTGAGGTACCGTTGGTATCTAAGGTTACATACTTAGGAGTGACACTCAATAATAAGCTAACTTGGAAAGACCATATTAACCGTGTCAGAAGCAAAGCATCAAGTGTAATTGCTTGCCAACTCCCGCTTATTGGAAGAAATTCAAGCTTAGTAAAGAAAAGGCATTTATATATTGCTGTCATAAGGCCCATTTTCTCTTATGCTTCGCCGACCTGGGCGGCTTACTCTGAAAAAGATGTTGAAAAACTTCAGATTACGCATAACAAAGTCTTAAGACTTATCACAAATGCCCATTTCTACTTATCTAATGAGACCTTACACAGAGACCTGAGGATTGAATATGTAAATCATTATTTACATAGAATGAATGCCAACTTCTTCAAATCTGCTTTATTATGTAAACATCTTCAACATTTCCATGTTCTAGAATACATAGCCTTAGATGAGGATTACAACATCAGGCCATATGCGGCTCACTTACTAAGGGATCTGAATTTCCCAACTTAGTAGTTGTTAGAGCATTGCTCTAACTTGTACATATGTAAATAGGCTTTCGTTATTTATCCTAGTTATCCTATTTAATCAAGAATTTCAATTTTTATTATCATTTTGTATGTTATATTTCATGTATTAATTCAGTATTTGTCTTGTATTGTATTGTATTGTATAATTAAAGTTTAATAAATTGTGTTACTTTCATGTGCACTGGTTAGGACGCAGACATGTACTAACGCGGCTCTGCCGCAGTCAGGATTTTAGTTAGGACTTCTCTCCACATTGCAGGACTTTGGTTTATTGCAACCTTGCGATGCAAACGGCATCTCCTTCATACCACGTATTTGGTTTTATTTAATTTAAGGAAATTGCACGTCAAGGGCTTTATGCAATTCCTCAGTGAGCTGGATAAGTTGCCCATAATGGGCAATATCACAGCAATAGTTGTCCAGACTAGACTAGACTATTACTTAATGCTGTGATTGATTGTAGCGAAATCTCTGTGAGATTGGATTAACTTTATCTGTTTTAAAGTGAATTCTGTTTAACATTTGGGATATTGTGATATTGTACTAATATCTCTGAAGAAATATTTCAGAATTTTGATTTATTTCCTGTGGAAAGAATAACTTTTTTTTTAACTTTTTAACGACTTGTGCATAATACTTAACGAAATAATACTTAATACGACTAATGCTTAACGAAACCGTACGCACGCAACAATATTTTTTAGATCATGAAATTTATATATAAGTGTAATTAGACAAACTTAAGATGAAAAAAGAATTATAGTTGGCTTCACATTTAAGTCATGAATACTGTACATTTATAAACAGATTAATATTTCGAGAAAAATATTAATAATTATGTAAAATGGAATGAGCAATCAAGTGTACTTAGTATGGAACTTGGCCAAAAATTATCAATTATATGCAGAAATATTAGTCTTTAACAACTGATGGCATGGATTCATATTTTTATTTTTTTACATTATTTTTATTTTATTTTTTATATTATTTCTTTATTTTTTGCTGTTGCTGAAAAGAGTATACTTTGGGTGTCCCAAAATGACACATCAGGCGAATTCTTTTGAGGTTTTGTTCTCCTTCTTCCTTATTTATTTATTTATTTTTGTGCTTGTAATGTAAGGAAGCTACAAAGAAGTCGTTATCTGAGACTATCTTGAAAGCAACAGCCTCTGTTGTGAGGCTTATCAGACAAAGTTGCCCATATCGGACAGTGGCTTGTGACTGCCTTACCGAAGGGACCAGGTTCGAATCCCGGAGAAGGCATGAATGTGAATTATTTGTCCCTTCACAGAAGGCAACGGTGATCCCCCGTTAAAGTGCCTTCATAATAAAATGAACACCGCTTTTGGCATCGTTGTCATAAAAGTATACTATAGTGCCTTGGTTTGCAAGCATAATTCGTTCCGGATGATGTGCTTGTAATCAAAGCATTTATGTAACACAATTTTCCCATAAAAGGTAAAGAAAACTCACATGATTCATTCCGCAGTCCAAAACTATTCATATAAAATTATTACTAAAAAATACAAAATAAAAACACATCCAAAATTTTAATTTATATTTTATCTTTGAAAATAAATTATGATTGATTAACGGTTAACGCTTGTAGTATTCGCGACGTAAAAATTCAGATGAATTCTGTAAAGGGAATTATTTAATCTAATATTATTCTCATTAAGTTACGATATTCATTTCAAATGAAAGCTTATTGTATGAAGGCCTTTTTACTTCCTTGTGCGAAGTAAAAGAACATAGTAATCGGGAAAATTTCGAGTGCCATACTTCAACAGAAACAGCCTTTTAACTGTTCCCGAATCCACTTGGACAATTTTTTTGCTTGACATCTGTATGAACGGACAGACTAACAGGTTTCCCTTCCCCTCCCCTCCCCCCAAAAAACGTAAAATTGATTGTAAAAGAGATTTAAAATGAATTCAAACAGGATTTTTGCGTGACTTCTGGACTTAGTGCGCATGTCTGCATGTAAGCATATTATAAGGTATTTCTCCCGCCTTCTTAGCATGCCTTTGTGGTGTAGTGGTCAGCACCTTCGCCGCGTATTCGAGAGGTACGTGGTTCGAGTCCTGGCGAGGGCATTGTTCATTTTTCATCTCTCCTGCTTCGAAATAACCTAATGTCTCTACAATATCAAACCCCGAACTAATCAAGGGGAATCAGAACCTCTTCATATAACCATCAACAACACCAATTCATGACAAGCGCATTTCATGATCTTGCATATCTGGAAGAACTCCCTTATGTATACCATAACTACATATATACATTTATTATAATTACATATATACATAATTACTTATATACACTTCTCTAAAACCATATTCTTCTGGAATAAATCATTAGAATCCAAGTAAAATCATTTTCCCATTAGTTTACACGGTTTTTTTCGATTTTTTGTGATGTTTTAAAGCACTCACCTACACCAATGCTAACAAGAATAACAAAAACTTCCCAAAGTATGAGTCTGTAGCCTCGGGCAATGCACAAACATTACCAGGGCAGTGATCATGGGCTTACGATAAGTTAATTTCGTTGATGAGAAAAATAAAAATCTTGTTATTAATATCCTATCCATGCAGGGTTTTAAATAATATGTATATGCACAATGTTTTGAGTTATATTCTCCTTATTAGACTTTATACTGTGATTTAGATAGATTTTATTATGATTATTATAAGTAAAAATTAGAATAAGGATTTAATTTCGGAAATGAGTAGAAGTTCCGCACTAAAAACCAGAGATAAGGCATAAAAATAATCGAAGATAGGTGGAGTAAGAATATATTATTTGATTATTCTTGATCTTTGATTCTTCAAAATTATTGATTATTCTTGATTGAAAATTCTTGATTATTATTTTTGCCGATAGATGGCGTTGCCTCCTCGCGCGTGGTTCTACCCGAGGGTATAAAAAGCCGTTACTGAGGTTGCTTTCCCTTTCTAGATATTTTGTTCTCCTGATGAGTAGGGACCTGTAGCTGCCCTCGAAATCGATTGAGTGTTTTGGTAAATGTACACCAAATGCGAGGTTGTTTCAGCGATTTTGATTGTCAGAAAATGTTTAAATTTAATAAATATAAAATGTAAATCTAATAAATATAAAAATATAAACATAATTCTGCATTTTTTAAATTCGTATTTCAGTTTTGCATGCAGATTCCTCGCATCAAGAGAAAGACAAAGAAGTTACAAGTTCTTAATTACTAATATCTGAAGGTTAAAAATACATCACTAAAATGCGATGCCATATTCATCGTTTCGGCCAATTTATGAGTAGACTTCTCAAGAAATTGGTAAGTTCAGTACAGAAGAGGTAAAGAGATTATGCATTAATGATCGTATAGCCATTAAGCGAAAATTTTGTTTTCTTCAATATTTAGGTAATATTGAAACTCTGGCAAGCTTTCATTGTTTGATACAGAATTTTGTTATTGTTTAGAGCTGAATCAAAAAGTGATAGTCTTCAATCCTATTTATCAATATTCTGTTTTTTATTACTTCATTAGCCCGAAAATTCTATTAGTTTCGAAATACAATTTTCCGTTGTTTCATTTTTCATTCGAATCTGTTGCCATTCGAAAAAACCTAAGATTTTATTCTTTCATATTTAATCTGGGTGTCACTGATAAACAAACTAAACTACCATTTAAAAGCAAACAGATGCAGTTCTTAAGATTATTATTTTTTTTAATACTTTTTAATCTAAATGATTTAATACACTGCACTTACCTCTAAATACATTTAATTAAAAACATTAAATATTTTTATAGAATTACATCATATATTTTTTTTCATTTTTTAAACATATAAAACATATATAACTTATCCATGTTTGTCTAAATGCATATTAATCTAGTATCCTATAAAATGTTTGTCCACCAGCAGCCGACAGTAAAGTCGCTAAACGTTGGTACTTCGGTCCGAAGTTCGAATTTCACGAATGGGCTGGCCCAGTGGAATAGCATGGGCGTTTTTGTGGTTTCCCCCGTGTGTAACATGTACACGAGCCATTTTTCCTTAGAAAGGTCCTCCAGGAAGGCATCCCTCCATTTAGGTATAAAATGTTTCGCTATTCCATTGGGCCATCTCTTTGATAAATATATTAAAACTTAAATGACCGTTTATAGACGATCATTAAAATCTGAGACCTTTTGTATGCACTTTTTAAATAGTTTTTTTTTTTCTTTTTAAGGACTCTGAATCAAAGATAAATTATTTATACTTTCAAAATTTCTCTTTATTTCCTTCTGGTGCTATAATTTTACCATTTACTAAATTAAAATTCTTATCTGATGTCATTATTTCATGAAAGAGTACGTATACAGGTGTTGCAAATGTTTCACTACAAAATTATACTGTTAAATAATTCGCTAATACAAAATGTTCATTACTAAAGAATTTTGCCAACTCCCAAAAAAATATTATACTAGAGGACATTTTAGAGATAGATAGAGATTTTTATGCACACAAAAATATTTATTAACAGTAGTCGCGTTTAGAGGATAACATTATAGGCAACGTATATTTCTGAAAAAACGTGTTTTTCAAACAACTTTAAGGAACTATAAATGGATTTCCTTCTCTTTCCTCGAA
The DNA here is from genome assembly GCA_000611955.2 of Stegodyphus mimosarum. NCBI lineage: Eukaryota > Metazoa > Arthropoda > Arachnida > Araneae > Eresidae > Stegodyphus > Stegodyphus mimosarum. Next base: position 55,474 of record KK119144.1, read on the forward strand.
ACAAACGAAAAATTTTGTCTAATTCTAGATAAAATTAGTACTTCCCAATCAATCATTGTTTATTAGATTCCCTGCAGAGCTGTGCCATATTTACAATTCTAAAATAAATTGAAATGTTAAAATAAGTTATTGTTAAGCAAAAGTTTAAAAAGAGCATGTCTTTAGAATTTCCGATACACAGTCTCACGCGCTGGAGATAATTTTTTTTCCGTACAGTGCTCGCTTTAAAATCGTTAAGTTTGTTAATCAAAAATCCGTTAAAGTTTTAAAAAATATGAAATAGATAATAAAACAGATTTCAAATTTTGGCTTCCTGATCCCCATATTCAAGTGGAGGACTACGTTATTCATAATTAGATGTCTCTAGACACCGTTGTTTTTTCAGTACGAGAAACATACATACTATTAAACAATTGGATTAAATTCTTCATTATTTAATTTCTTAAAATATAATGCAGTGCTCTAATATTTGGTGGCAACAATTTAAAAAATAAATCGCCGTTTATGGTGAACCAACGCAAAATGCCGAAATGAAATTAATAGCCTTTCTGGGTAAATTGCCCCTTTGGGATAATAACCAAAGGAATGCAGTTTACTAATAAACAAGCCGTCAAAGAGAAAAGCTATACATAATAGAGGAAGGTATTATGTGAATATATTTAAAATTTTCAGATACCTAGAGCTAAGAGGTTACGGGCAAAAATATATGCGAGAAAATATTGTTTAATAAATCATATGAATTGCATATAAGAATAAATTAAATGTGCAGGTTCTTTAAGAACTACATATAATTCTTTTAATTCTCCTAGTTAAGCAATGATATGTTTCAATTGAAAGAAAAATTAGAGATCTTATAAATCTTTGAATGTCAGCACCTCTGAGAACTAGAAATTTGCCAATCTACAAGAATGATAAATAATGAAAGTTCTTGTGCTTCGTGGAATGGCAACGTTTACCAGGCTACTCTAGTAATAAATGCGTGGAGAAAAAATTAGGAACATGTTCGCAGTAGCTGCAACAACAGCCAACAGGACTTAAAAACGAGAATGCCTTGGTCGGAAGATGACTAACACTGTGGTAGAACAAGTACGCGAAAAAAGGGAAGACCTGAATAAGAGAGGTTTCTAATATGAAAAAAAAAAAAAAAAAATTAGGTGGTTTGTCATAAAGCTTATTCATTTTGTTTTATATATTCTGAAAATTCTTTCTTAATTAATTCGTGTGATTCTACTTGTGTGGGTTCTTTAAATGAAAACATATTTGCATTAACCACTTACTGCTGGATCCCAACGGTGGCCGAATGGCTAAGCTCTCTGAATACTTGGATCAACCTGAGTTCGATCTTAGGCAAACGGGATGGCTGTTGACTGTTGACAGAGAATATGCAGAATGGGGCACCGTCTTTTACCATCGGTTTTGCCACCATTATCGGGTTGGAGAGCACTCTGTAGGGAGGTAAGGGTGCGCAGTGGGCGAGCAAAGGGCACTGTATACCTGCAATTGTATTTCAATTGCTCATGTGGCAACAGACAGCTATAACGCTGTAGGTTTTGTGCGTACATTGGATGCGATTTTACTACGGCGATTATATACATAAGAATATACAAAAGAATATAGCGTATATGCGTATAGTAATGTAAATAGGCAATAAAATACAGTAGAATGTACACAATAGAAAAAAAATACGTTAAAAGCATGCGTATATGTCGTTCATACGTAGATTTACAACAGAACTAACAAACTTTTGAAGGCCAAAACATTCGAGATAGCTTTACATTCAAACGACCCCAATTGCCCGAAACGGCCGAGATTCGATGTTGCTTTCGTCCATCCTTAAAACATGCAGTAGCAGGTGAAATTTCCCCAAATGCTTGTATCAGTGTATTGCAGATAGCTTGTCCTAAAAGGCTGCTGAAAGCTTCTTTGTTAGGAAGTAAAAAGGATGTCATTTGAAATCTTCACAACTGTTAGTACGTTAATGGACGTGAAGGGAAGGATACGAACAGGACAGGTAATAGACAGGGACGTGCGTTTCGGTGTTTTAAGCATACAGGTTAGTGAATGCTTCGATTTTCCAAGCGCTAACAAATGCGATTCTTGATTAGGCGTGAAGTGCTAAATTAGTACATGGCAAATATAGAAAACGTCACTTTCAAGATATGAAATTTAAGTTCGTATGTTAGTGAGTTAAGTCACATTAGTTCATACTTTTATGTTAGGGATATTCTGTAATAGTATGTATGAAATTATGAAATGTCTATTAGTATGTTATTTGTTTAGAAAGTATTGCTATGCTATAAATAGTAAATTGTTATGCCCTGAGTTATTTTATTACGTAGTTCTTCTCCGCACTGGGAGATCATATTCATTATCTTGCAGATTTTCTGTATTAAGCAACGTTCCGTAATTAAATATGCGCTCAGTGCTTGCGGATTGTTGTTTGGAAACTTTATATACAGCCCTTTGTTATTTCATTACTCATATACGCAACGATCAGTTTTTGAAATCCCACATCTAGAGAAATACGTTGGGAAGGGTCCTTGTTCGCCGATGCACGGTAGGTTTTCTTGGTTTTCCTCATGCGTTGTGTGAACACGAGTTAGTTTCCCTGGGAAAGTTTTCCAAGAAGGCACCCCCCTAGGAAATAGATCTCGTGTACTTAGCCGTATTTATATGACCTAACCTAACCATTAGTATGATTTAAGAGAGGAAAAAATGTCGTTTATCCTTTTTAGCGTATAATTTCGATTTGGATGTGGCAATACTCGCATCCAGGGTTGGAAAAGTGTGAAATCCAAGTAGTGTCACACAAAGCTTGAACGCTAAATCCTAGAATACGAAGGAATTTAGTTTAAGTACAATAAAATAATGTACACTTATTTTCTACTTCGATATACCCTTGGGGGATGTTTTCGTGGTCACTGCTGTGGGAATGACAGTCAGGTTACCCCGAGTTGAGTGCAGGTAGCGTATCTGACTCCTTATAATAATTAGGTAATGATGGCGAAAATCTTCAGACTGAATTAGCCACGCCTCCTTAATTTTACAGTAGCATTTTACATCCTATGATTCGTTATATCTGGAGCGATATTAGAAGAAAAATTAGATCATTGGTTCGTCACCCCTCCTGAAATCGAGAGGCTTTGACGACAGACACGGTACAGAACGTCGAAATTTCCTGACATTAGTCGTGAAATTATGTCTCAGAGATGTCAAAAACATGTCGTGTGACACGTTGTAAAGGCTGGGAGCAGTGAATTGCGGGAACCGCACACACAATTAACCTATCTCTGTGCGGTCCGCCGCACCCTGATTGATCATTGTATTGATATTTTTTTGATGAATCAGGAAGGTTTTACATCGGTGATTTTATTTAGGACTCCAAATTGTTGACAATATACGAAAATTCTCCTTCGAATTAGGCAATAATGTAATATAATGACATTCGATATGTATAGGTGTATTTTTAGATAGAAATCTTGGCTAAAAATACTATTCATTAAACATCATTCGTACAAAGAAGGAATCTCATTAACTCGCGTTTTTGTATCATCGTAACCCAAAGGAAAAGAGTGTTGACATAATAACCCATCTCTTAACTGAGTGCTATCTATGTAATCACCAACCTGATTAATGGGGCATTTATGAGCATTTGTTGAAATTACTAACTCTTCATCGCCATTGCAATCAGTGCGTGAATCTTTCTTTCTTTCCTCTAAGGCATTAATCATTCAGTCATTCACTGAATGCCGTATAATTAGTGTTCTTTATTTGAACGGATCAACTAGAGTTTCTAAAATGATGCGTGTTCCTTCTTCTTTTTTATAGCATAATATTTGTATGAACGTATCTATAGATTATGGGTTTGCTAAGTTAACATTTTAAGCGAGCTTAAGAGTTTCATACGCTGTTTTAATTTGCAAATATACGTAAGTATTAGTGGATATTGTGGTAAAGCAAATTAGCTTTAATTTATTTTAAGAATTTGCATGTAGGTTTAGAGGTGACTAACGCAATGCCCAGCACAACATTCCTATAAAGTCATTCCTATTAGCATGTCTATTAAGTCACAACATTCCTATAAAGAACAATACGTTTTGTTAGGTTACCTAGACTTTAAATGGCATAAACATTTGAGCATCATTAGATTTATATTTCAGTCTGCTTTCTCTAAATGCAGTAAACTCAGAATAATCTGATTATGAAACATTTTACTTTTATTTAAGACAGAATTTGTTTTTTTTTAAACAGTCTAAGAACGTCTTAATCGGTAAACAGTTAAATTTATGAACTTATTAGTCTTATAATTAATTGGCTACGAAAAGGAGGCGGGATCTCTCTGACACAGGAAAGTAATTTTCTTAGAGGACTGGTAATATTTTATCCATATCTAAAAAAAATGCCAAAAACCACAGGTTTTAAAACAATAAAAAGTCGGGGTGTTTCTTGAGAAGAGAATGGAAGAATAGTCGGTATTCATTGGTTTTATACCCTTTATAATGTATCCCCTTCGGGAACGTTTAGTGTAGTAGTTGAGATCAGTACTATGATAGCCTCGGCACTGGGTGCGCATAAAATACGCCAGACAGAATACTACTTAGTGTGCATCCAATAATTAGTAAGACGGTAACATTTATATCCTCCAAATCCTGCGTGGTTCGATGAGAAGGTCGTCTCCCACCACGGCGAAGGTTGACAAAAGCTTCGCGCAGTAATTTAACTGTTGCAGAGTGCGACATTCTTTGGTCCAATCGTACCTGCTACCTAATACGGAAGAAGTGAGCTTATGGATAAGACCCCCATAGTTGCATTAATTTGAAAGAGTAGGCACATAATAAGTAATCTGAAACATTAAACGAGATTTTTTATTTCACCGAGTTTATGTACATTTTAAGTTACAACAGAATCAAAAATTAGAAAATTGTGTATTTTTTAATTCTAAAATTATTGCTTAAGTTTTTGCAAAATGCCTGGAAATGTTAAATAAGAATTGTAGTGTCATTAAATTTATTTCGGGGCAGGAGACATGAAAAATCAGCCATGCCTTGGTCGAGATTCGAAATTCGGACCTCTTATTTGCTAACTGGATGTGCTTCCAATTACAACACGAAGGTTTGTGGTTAGGAAGGAGAAAATTCCTTATATTCTTCTCCACTTAAAGAAGCTGTGAAGGAGGGGCTCTATCTCCAAATCCAAGTGATGACGAATTGTCATCCACCACTTTTTAGTTCAGGCGCCATTTGTAGCTTTCTATAATTTTTTTGAGGCCCGAAAACATGAAGAGTTAGCGGCCCAACTAGGACATCCTAACTGCTAGGGGAACGTGCTTCCAATTACACTACGAACGCACATGGTAATGAAGGAGGAACTTGCTTAGTAATGAAACGAAATATTTTAAAATTCTTTTCTCTTAATATGAACCCATGAAATTCTACAAAAAACTTTCCTAAGAATATCTGTAACTGCTAACATCAACTAAAAGTTCATAAATTTAATAAATTCAGCTATAACCTGAAAGTATTTGATCCTTGATAATAGAACAGTTTACTTTATATTCGGTGAAAATTTCATTAAAAAGTCACTGCAATTCTTTTTTTACGTGAAATATAATGTTCTGTTATTTATCGTGTAGTTAGACTGCTCCATATTGAATGTTTTAAACAACATGAAGAGGTATTTATTGTTTTAAGTGGATTTCGCGTCTTGGCGCGATACAGAAGTATTGCTAACTGAGGGAAGTAACTGTTGCAAGCCTTGTGCGCAAGCGATCCAGAGGAAAACATACAGTGAACCAGATCTTAAGTAATTATTAAATAAAGTGCAGAAGTCTCATCGTAGTATTAGTTTTACGTTAAAAAATATCATAGCATGTCATTCTTACCATTTGGCTCTACCATTTTAAACAATTCATTTCAAAAGATTTTACATATTCTGTATCTGGGGGATTATTTCTTAAACTTGTAAGCCTATCATGACTACTTACTTTAGAATTATTTTAGGGAGTAAACTGTAATTAACATATCAAGGTTAGATTACACAGATTTTTAATTTTTAGTTAACATGATCAATCATGTTAAGATTTTTTTTTTTAATTTTATCCCTCTGAGTGACACGGCTTTCTTAATCCGCTCGTTAAGGCCTGCATTTAAACAATATGTAGTAGCTAAATTTGTGTAATTACTTATTTTAATCTCTGTTTTCATAAACTTTCATTAATTAAGATAATATTTACATCATTAAAGAAAGTAAGAAATCAAAATATTTTAAAGCATAAGTTAATTATATATATTTACCAAGTGACAAAAAATCTCATGGAGGGACAGAGGAGCTCATATTACTCATGGGTTAATGTTAAAAGTGTTCGAGGTATCAGATTATAATCTGAGGTTTTAATATTGCTATTTCTTAATTGTAATGCAAATAATTAAAAATGCTTTCTGAAGTTTCTATGATCTACTGTACTATTTGTTATTTAACAATAAGTAAATAAGCGTGCAATGTATAGAATATTTTGGATAATGCCCTTGTTATATGTTAAATTAATTCTAAGTAAAGAATATATACTACAGTTATGAGAAGAAGATACTTTATTTATAAACATGTAACGAAAGCCACAATACATATTTTCCTTAATAAGAACAATGATCGTTTGATTTCATGAAGTAATATAATTTAATAAATAAACTGAGAAATAAATAAAATCACCAGCTCTTATTTATATTCCTAAGCAATGGAATATAAAAATTTTAATCTCTTAAAAATTTTCTTTAATTAAGGAAATTTTTAAGCATTTGTTTGGAAAACAACACATGCTACTTTCAGCGTGAGAAAAGATCCAAGAATTTGCTATCAGCATGCCATCATTTTGTTAAGAAAACTGTGACAAAATAGCCTTTTTTCGATTCTGAAGTGAGAAAAATATTCCCGGAAAACGAGACACATGTTTTAACTAAATTATTTTAAGTACCGTGAATGTCTTTTTTTTTTTATTGAATTAGCAAAATAAGACGGCAACAATAACATGATTCATGTTAGAATGAATCAATATTTCAAAGCAATAACTTAGCAACGCGAAACGATAAATGTTGTAAAGCAGTTGACTCAAAACCCGAATTGCATTCGGGCCGAATTCCTTTTTTCTTTTTCCATTGCCAAAATGAAAATGTCTTTTTTTTTAACAAAAGATTTTTTAAGCTAAATTTTAAATTCTATTTACTAAAATTTATCAAAATTCAAATAAATAGTAATAATAATGATGCAAAGAAAAATTTCCAATTTATATTTACTTTCTATGTGAAATCTAGAGTTTGGTATCTGCAAAAAATTTCTGTTACTTTGCAATTCGAATATATTGATAGTTAAATATAAAATTTTTAGACTGATATTTATTTCAAATAATTCTAATATGTTAAATCAACCACTAAATAACTTACTTAAAATAAAATTGGGACAAAACTTGAGAATAAATAATGGCAACGTAATATCTTTGTTTTATTTACTAAATTTTTTTTCAACGCACCTATTAACTATTCTCTGTTAGCACTTATAACCACTCTACTGCGAAATCCAAACAATACACAAGCCATATCACGCGGCCGATTTCAGTTTGACAAGCAACGTGTACATTAGTGAAAGTCCACCGACTGTAAATGAAATAAGCATCATTGACAAAACCTCGGAAGGAAAAAATTTAAATTTCGAGCCCCGTTATGCTTACAGAACAACTACAATAATTAGTTATCTTGCGCACCTCGACCGATCTAGCAGTGAGGAACAGTGGCAGTCACATAACACGTTGAAATTGCCACTAAACTTGAAAATATGGCCTTTCATTTTTCTGGAAGTGACATATTTTTTTAGAACACCCTATATTTTGAGTCTATGCTTAAGTAAAATTCTTGGCCTAGTTCTATATATTCGGATATGTAAGATTAGTTTTGTCTGCCATTCGTAGTTTGAGCTTTTATTAATGGAAATTTAACGTCAGAACATTTCGTTCCCAGTTCCCAAAGGAAAGCTAGTAGAAAGGCTAGTAGATGGCATAACTGGCATATTCTTTCAGTAACCATTTTAGCATTCAAATGTTCTCATTCCCAAAGCTTTGAATACAAAATGGTTTGAACGTGTCATCAAGAGACATAATGCAATACAGTTTGGTTTTTCCCAAACTCTGAAACCCCTTGCTAAAAGAAAAAGAAAGACGAAACCATTTTTCTTACCTAACTGCTACTGGACACTACTTAATCTAACCTATGAATCTCTCAAAAACATTTGATTTGAAAATTTTCAAAAAAAATAATTTAAAAAAAAAAAAAAAAAAAAAGAATTTTTTTAAAATTTATAAAATAAACCAGTTTTTAGTTTGTGGTTATCCTTAATAATATATTTTGAGTAAATACATGACCATTATTCTATTCCCTACTTTATTCTTGATGATTGGCAATTATTCGATAGATTCAGCGAGATTCTTTTATTAATACATGAAGCAAGTATGCGAATAATACATTGCGATTTTAATGAAGCAAGCGTCTAAACACCAAAATTTAGGAGATAGAAAAGCAGGTAATGAAAATTAATAGTCTAAAAGTTTTACAGTAAAAACGTATTTACATTAAAATATTTAAAGTAGTTCTGGAGAAGTCTTTAAACCAAACCCGCCATGTCTCAAATATGGCATGCAACATAGCCTTTATATTACACTTATACAGGCTAATTACACTATATTATACCTACACAGGCTAATTACGCTATATTATACCTATACACGCTTCAAGTAAAACTCAAATACCACCAAAAAGTATTCTCTCGTCCTACATAAATACCCATAAATTATGCAAAAGTCTCTAGAGACACCTAATAATAATAAATTATTAAGTTGTTACTGAAATGTAATCGTCGAAAGGTCACGAATGTGTTGCATTCCAAATATCAAACTTAAAATTCTTATTTTGCAAAGCTGGATAAAGCATTCAATTCTCAGTACATAAGTGTGCAGCTTACAGTTAGTTGGTTCATAAAACAAAAAGGAGAATGTTCAAATTTTGATTTTACAATAAAAATAATAGAAAAGGGCACAAAAACAAGGAAGTTTTAACCATTTTATAAGCTCCAAATACAGTGGTTCCCAAAAGAAGCCGAGAATTTTATGCAGAGCAGATGATATTAAAATGTGACACTAAATGAAACAAAAAGTGTTATACTGGATTTGTACTAGTTATTGTTTCATACTTTTTAGAATGTTAGAACACGTTTTAAGTCTTTTAAAGAAACCTCATAATTTTTTTTCCATAAAGTTGAAAGTTTTAATACGACAGTTTGTTAAGGAGCTTTTAATATAGTGAAGAAGAAAATGATAACTTTTGATGAAAAAATATGAAAATGATAACTAAATTTGTATGACTTTTTATATTCAAAGCTTGCTGTGCGCGTACAATTTCCTATCGAGCAAAACCATACAACAAGTGTTTTAAAAATATGTGTTCAGTATATATTAGTAAAATTTTAGATACTAATAAAAAAAAATCTGAAATGTTTCAGATTTTAAATTACGTCCAAAGGGACGTTTATTTAAGATTCTGTGTGTTACCTTTATTTGTTAAATACCATGTTCTTCGCACTTAAACCATATAATTCAGTTCAACAGCAATATCGCAAAATAATTTTAAATTGAGCATATCTTTAGAAATTTCGGTACACGCTCTCACGCGCTGGAGATAAAAATGTTTTTCTGTACAACGTTGGTATTGCTGGCTTTGAAATCTTTGAGTTTGTTAATGAAAAATCCGTTAAAGTTTTAGAGAATATTGTTACGAATTTCACATTTATTTGGCTATTTATTTAGAACTGTAATTAAAATTCCTTTTTATTTTCCCGTGCAACGCACGCAGACGATTTTTGAAGAGAAAGCTACGTCAAAAAAAAAAAAAAAAATAATAATAATAACATGCATACATTTATGCAGATTTTTCATTTTTTAAACTTTAATGCAGAGCGATAACATTTAGTGGCAACAATTTGAAAAGTGAATCGGGCATTCAGAGTGATTCAACGCAAAATCGCAAAACGAAAGTAATAGTCCTTCGGGACTAAATCCCTTTGGACTAAAAAATCGAAATTTATTTTTATTTCTGTTTGAGTTTATAACATATATGAAGGTGATTTAAATTCGCCTTAGCTCATGTAAGTATTTTGATTTAAAAAAACATTTTTTTTCGTAAATTACACCCGAATTTGCAAGATATTTCATTAATTACAAATTACTTTATTCATTTGAGCTAGATGTTCCTCCACATTTTATTATGGGAAAAAGTTTGGGAACTACAACCATAACTGATGCTTAATAAGAAAGACATACCAGCAAAGAGAAATTAAAGTTATAGAAGGAATGGAACTTTGAAACAAATAAAACTTCACATAAACACAAACCACAGTTTTTTCATTAATAATTAATTGATTAAAAGCTTCTACATTACGATAGTCTTCTTGTGCTTCTTAAAGTATAAACCAAGTCCTTCTCTATAAAAATTACTTTGATTCATGCAAGTAAATGAATGCCACTCAATTGAAATTTTAGTAAGATTTTGATTTACTGTTACGAGATAATTATTTTGAAAACAGAATTTTACTAGATACTTATAAAAATATAGTTACTATAAATAAAAAATTGATAATTTTTGACAAAGTAAGCATTTCATAAGATAAAATGGCTGTACTGTAATATATTAAATAATATATATAATTTCCTACCTAAAAGTTCCACATGAGAAAGATTTACGGTTTATAATGAATTTATTAAATATTTCTGCGAGTATTTAATCTTTATAATATTGCTATAATTTTTTATTTTTTTCATTTGGAAAATGAAGCATATGCATTGAAATGTCAAATGTATGGGCATTAATTTAGAAATCTGACTATTAAAAAAAACAAAGAAACAGTTAGAATTTTTACCTCTCATTGGTAATATTTCAAGCATTTTAACCGAGATGAAAATTTTTAGGCAAGAAATATATGCTATTCGTTGTTGAGTGTTGATGTTTCCGCCTTTCCAGCTGCAATACTGAAAAGGAGAATCCGACAAATTTGAATATCTTCTAAACAATTTTATTTCTACGCAAGCATTACTACTGGATGCTTGAAATGTCCGTGAATGCTGTTGTAAACTTTAAATTCGCCAAGGTTTAAGCACAGAGAAGACTTTCGTCTTTTTATGGAGGTCACAGTTTTCAAGAATCCCAACGGCGCACGTTGAGGCATCACGTTCAGTTGAAGGCACGAGAGAGCGTCTTGCAGCATACAAAATATAATAAATTAATGTCTGGACTGCAGGGCAGCCTGCGCCCTGGCCTGTAAGACGCTCAAAAAATAAATAATGTACAAAAAGACGACACAGGCAAATGGCGGAACAGTGGATGTTGGCAGCTTTTTATTCCGGCTTTTCACAATCTGGAACAGATTCAATCAAAAAAAAAAAGGTTAGTTCTGAGGTTACTGTAAGTTTGTCAGTATGTACAATAAAACGAATAAGAATGAATAAAATGATAAATACGAGCGAATCAGAAACTTTATTTGTCACATAAGAAGAAAGTTAAAGAATAATATCACTATGAGTTAGTTGCCTTATCTCTTGTTTAAGAAACGTATTAATTTTCCTGTATTTTATCATATGTGTATATGTCTTTATGTAATTTTATATAAATTAAGAGCACAATTTCTCAAACTTCTTTCACTTTCTAGCACTTTAACTGGGTGAATATTGTACAGAGGTCTTCACTTGGATAAAAACATAATTTGTTGAAAACTGGAATGTGTTTATTGTAAGATTTACAGAATTAAAGAAATAAAAAGAAATGCTTTTTTTAAAAAAATGAACTGTACATACGTAACAAAAATTAACTGAAAAAAATTATTGCACAACCTTAGGATGCAACACATAGGCACAGTAAAATTATTATTACAGAATTTAATATTGAAATATCAGGCTTGAGGATACATGATTGCTAAATGTCAACGTTTTAAAATGCGTATGTTGTAATAATTAGATTTATGTGAACTCGACAATACGCGGTTTCTCATTTTTCTTACTAAAACTTTTTATACTAAAACTTTTATTTACGTGCAAAGCCTGATCGCGATTAACGCGGATTCAACGTACGGCGCTTTTTGTTGGTCCCACCTATCGCGGAACTTCAGTATATTTCAGTATCATTAACACAGCTGTATTTTTGGTCAAAATGACTCATTTCCACGAACTAGGTTTGACGAAATTTGATTGAAAATCAGTAGCTGAACATAGTGATAATAAATGGCGGTAATACTTCGTGTCGAAAGAATTAGAAAATAAAAGCATTATATGTAGTAAAATACAGTTTATAATTATTATAAACAATTATCCATATAAATACATGAATAAATTTTAAGCGATGTATTTAACTATGTTAGAAGCGACACAGTGAGAATTGAATTGTTTTCATATTTTTAAGTCATGTTAACTTCATGTTTATATCAACAACTGAATTAACTTCATTCGACATCAAGCAAAGGTTTTGAAATATAAGTAATGACAATAATTATATGAAAGTAACTAAAAACTGATCTAAAAGTTATATAAATATCAAATTGTTACTTCGATCGCCCTCTATGGACGGTTTGGTCTCGGCTGTCTTGGCGTCCTGGGAGCAAAAGTGCGGATTCGTCTCGGTGTACACTGGTCATCAAAATTAAAGCATAATGAGAAAACATATGCTCACTAAGTTAATGTTGCAACCAAGGCTCAATGCTGTAATCATTTACGTTAATTAAATACAACTGAACATAAAATTGAACTTCCGCGCATGCGTTAGTGCCGGAAATATGCAAATTCGGTGACTGGTAATGTTGTGCACAATGGACGCATGTTGGAATTTAAGCCGTTACATGTCTGAAGTATTGTTTAAAGGGAATGTGGTTTCTGAGAGCGATCAGTATTCAATAGTTATGGCTTATCCAATAGTTATGGTTCCAATAGTTAAGGGACGGTCAAAAATGGCGAATAATTGGTGGAATCGAGGGAGGTCAAACACAAATGGAGGTCGTTCAAGATTTGAATACTCCTCAAAGTGTCGCATCAAGAATTTGGAGCCGCTATTTAAGCACTGGATCACTTGATAGACAGCCTGATCAAGGGTGACCAAGAGCTAACAATTGCATTAGGAGACCGTTTTTTGTCGTTATCGGCTCGAAGAAACCGCGAAGCAACTACGAGAGGTTCGGTTTTAGACATTCAGGCTGCCGCTAGAACTCTAATTAGCCGTTCTATATCTGGACAAAAGCTTACGAGGTTGGACTGTATGCGAGAAAACCAATGGTTTGCGTCCCACTGACTCCAGCTTCCACATGGGCCCGTTTGCTGGTGCTCTCGTCATGTTCAATGGAGCCATGATGACTGGGCCCCAATATTGTTTACTGACGAGTACAGGTATAGTCTGAATAGTAATTCTATACGTGTTTTGATCTGGAGAGATGAAGGAACACATAACATGCCCTCTATTATCGTGAAATATCCCGTTTCCGTGATCGCGGTTTAATGGTTTGAGAAGGAATCATGACAAACGGCCACACTGAGTTGCATATCTTTCAAGGAAGTTCTGCAACCGCTCGGAGATATGTGGACGAGGTATTGGAACCTTACGTTAGAGTGCTTAGGAATGCTGTTGACCTGAGGTTTTGCTAATGGATGACGGTGCGCGGCCTCATCGAGCACATATGGTGTCAGAATACCTGCAAATAGAAGCTATCAGTCGAATGGATTGGCCACCTTACTCACCCGACTTGAACTCGATTGAACACGTATGATATGTCTGAAGGTGCCGAACTTCAGCGAGCCAAATTCCTACCATGACCCTCCACGAGATGAAAAGTGCACTTTTAGAGTGGCATGAAATTCCCTAAGACTTGATCAATACTTTGTTAGAATCTATGAAATCAATAGGTAAGGTCTACATATCTGTCCGAGGTGAACCACACACCATATTAAAAGATATTTTGTCCACAAGAGGTGCCTAATTTTTTCATCATTTTCTAATTTCCATAAATTTGGCTTCAATTTCAATATTTTGCGAATAATCAACTGCCAAATATTGTAATTTATGTTAACTAGTGCTTTTGTATAAATTTCTATTAATAATTTTTCTTTAAGAATCAGTTACGTTTTATTAGTGGCATTATCCTTTAATGACTAATATGCATATACGTCAAGACTCGGCTCTATGCGCACGTCGCCCGCCTTCCTTTTCGTGGATGCAGTCCCAGTTACTTTTTAGTGTGCCTGAGCAACATTCTCGGTTAAGCGACCGCTGAAAAACATGTGGGTTTGGCCATACTCGACGAATGCTTTTCAGGAAGTGTCTGGTCTTTGGAAAGGGGTATTATTACATCAAGCTTGACGTTATCATACACGCCGTAATTTTTGCCATCTAATGTTCAACCATTAGCAAAAGTTGACACAATGAATCCTTTAACTTTTAAAACATTATTATTTTTTAAGTTAAAAATCTCTGACCGGCACAGCCGTACATGTACGGCTTAGAATATTTTGTGTGATACCTTTCAGAAAGCATCTTGAAATGTATCAATGAAATTAAGGCAATATTTTAAAAGTACATAAATCCAGATATAAAGTACCAGGGTCGTTTGGGCATTGAAATAAAAAGAATACGTCTTTCTCACGGCAATTCTGAGAATTTGGGGTTTTCTTAGCGGAATTCCGTGCCAGTTACTACTAGCATACCATTTTTAAATCTTATGTGATGGATATTTCAGCCATTGCTTGTGGTTTTTTAAATTGTACTTGATGGGAGCCGTCTGTCTATACATGCTGAAATAAATAAAGTCAGGTGTTTATAAGGTTGTTTATAAGGTTTGATAAATCTTTCTGAAACTTACGGCAAACTTGGCATCTGTCTTCATCGCTATTATCTCCACATCCATCTAATCCGCTACACAGGATGGCAGTGGAACGGCATCGCTCGTTATTGCAACGGAAACTATTCGCCGGACAACCTTCTCCTAAAATAACAAACCACACATAATTATGCAGATTAATTGTTATGATTCTTTTTAACATTTCATGTCGATGAAAGTTACATATTTTTTGCTGTAATTTGTTGAATATATCTGCCTGTGGAAAGAACTGGCAAATTGCATTATAAATTATAGAATAAAACGCTAAACAGTATGTTGATACTGAAGTAAAAAAACGTATTTTGCCAAAGCCCTGAGGCCAAAGCAAAGACGTTGCTGTTAATATCTTTTAGCACAAATCTGACGATGGTGACAAGTTGTGATTGGGAGATCTGACGCAACTAATAAGTTTTGAGTATTTTAATTTTTTAGTTTTTCATCATTAATACTTAAAATCCTCTTTCGGATTTTTTGGACCAGTCAGTGAGTTTAGATCACGCATGGGACTATGGAGGATATTGTAGCACAGAAAGCAGTGCTCTTGCCAATCCCCGCAGAATACGAGTTTTATTTATATTACGCAGTTTTTAAATAGTAAACTGCATATTAATGCAACAAGGTCATTTGAAAAGTACACGAGGTCCTTAATATTATTTTTGCAATAAGTTTTTATCATTGTTTGTACTATAAATAACATTTTTAAAACCATTTATTATTTCCATTACAGATATTTCTCTTTAAGTAAGTTCTGCACAAAAAGTAAATATAAATGATTATGATAAAAACTTTTATAGTAACATATAGATTGCATTCATCTATGCTTCGCTTGAACAATTATTTAAAAAGGTAATGAATTTTAAATAATGTTTTGATATTTTTCTTTTAAACTTTAAAAGTTAGAGTTACTTAAAAGTTAGAAACTTTTGAATTCTTCTTCGAGGAGTCTGCAAAAGAAAAGAAGAAAATATATTCAAATTATCCTTTCCTGCTATTATTTGATATTAAGCAGTTCGGCTTTATGCTATTCACTTCGTAATCTCTATCATTGATTCGCAAACATCAAACACGCTCGTGAGAAAAATTAAAGGATTTTCAGGTTATGTCTATTTTTAAGAAAAGTATTGAACAAAAGGTACTAATTATTCCACCGAAAAATTGTGCAAATATTCGAGGTTGAAATACGGAAGCGTATCCGTGTGTGTCTGCGCAGCTATGACTATAGAGATGATATAAGTGCAGCAGGATCTTTTGGTGATTTGGTGTACTCCTTCACAACATTCGCGGTGTTTCTCGCAAGAATTTTTGGGTAAATTTTATGAGGTAAAATGAGAAGCTACGAACATATGGATGAGGAATGAGATGAAGAATTGTCGGTAGATTGGAGGCAAGCCAGTCACAAGTGCAGTCACCCAAATATTGCATTGGATTATTTATATTATTGTGTTAATATTTGCTTAATCCCATATATTCATACCAAATTCAATTATTAAAATCTGTCTGTTAGACTTTCCGAAATTCGACATAATGCGCAAATTATGTTATTTTTGCCCATGAATGTAGAACTGTAGATTCACTGGCTTAGTCTTCTGGATTCTACAGATTTCTTTCTTTACTTATTTTTACTCCTTGCCCATTTTTGATCAGTTTTGTGATTTTCATGTGGTTGATTAGTGCTTGAGCAAATCGACCTCTACCGAATTCTACTCGGAAAAGTATAAAACGAACTGCATTATGATGTATGGTGCATGTAATGGTGCTCAAAGCTCTTACCAACGGTAGGCGCAATCTTTCACTCCCTGGCACGATGAATTTCGTGGCCTTGTTCCGATGTTTCTGTCAGACAAATGAGATAAGTCACAACAGCAACACGAACTCTGTTAGCAGACCGTTTTTCATCGTTGTTGTGTATTTTATGGCTGGTTTGTATGTATAGGGCATTCGGAATAAAAAAGGTTAAATAAGTACCGCTTTTTTTAGTTATTTTAGTAACTTTGCAGGGTTCTATTATTTTTACTAATTGTTATTTTAATTTGTTACCTTTTTCTGCCTTCTCTTATTTCCTTGCCTTCCTTCGCCAGTATGTAAATCAGTTACGGTGATCGAGAGTGTATTTAAACTGAAGTAGCGAAACATTTACTTAGAGCGTAGTTTCGCTATTGATAGTACAGGTTGTTGATTCTGCCAGCTATTGAACTTTCGAGCTCGGTTTCGTTTTCTTGCCGCCGAAATTATCAGCTTGCCGATGTACATTTCTGAGTCAACCTGCTAGATTAAATCTGGCAGTACTATTTAGCTTTGAATTTATGTTATATTATCTTTCAATTTCCTCAGCACAAGTAGTTTGTGACTGTGTAAGCACATATGTCCGTTCTGTTTTTAAAATATTTTGTTCAATAAAAGTGTCCCTCACACCTTTGCGTTATTGTATTCATCTTCGAGTCTTTGCCAGAAGTTGCAACTTAGACTTTTAAGTAGCTCTAGTTACACTGTATGTTAGCAAAGAAAACTACAACAATCCAAAACTACAATCCTACAACTTTATCCATTTTAACACGAACTAAACCTCAAATTGCACGTTGGAATTCTTCGCTTCGATTTCACTACAGTTTTGGTGTCAAAGTTTCGAAGATTTGTACTGTGCGATATGACACGCACCATCACAATAATTACACATTTGCATATTGGCAGTTAGAATTATACATATCCCTCGGAAACACCACAGGACTATGATCAATACTACCAGTGATCCTATATCTGCAAGTTAAAGCTCGATAATATACATGGTTGAATATGGCATGTAAGAGTTTAAGTGCATACAAGTACTGCGAGTCGTTATACTAATAAATGTTAAAAAAACAATTAATATCATAAAAAAACATTGTTTTTAGGTATTGAACTGGACTGAAAATGTTTAATTCCTTCTTTAATGTTACTGCAAAGACTGCGAATTTTAATGCATTCCACATCTATGTGAGAAGTTAAACTTAGATTTTTCAAGTGGTTAAAATCAGACTACTTGGCTGAACATTCAAGAATGTTTCTTCTAGTGAAGCCTTAATGTCAGAAGCTCAGACATGCACGTTCCATTCTGCGCGAGTATAAAACGTGTGCGCGCACTGGACAAAGCAGATTTTCGCTTCTGGAGACAACTGTTCGCCTTTTGAAAACGACTTCCTGACGAACTGCGTGAGACGACAAGTGTGTCAAAGATGTCTGTTTAATAATTTTGATTGTAAATAGTTTTTTTCCTTTCTATTTTACTAGAGAAAGGAAGATTTTTATGTCCTTAACATCGCAGTTCTGATTTTCGTGATAGTCCAAGATATTACATTACAGATATTATTAGCTTGTTTCCAATGTACCAACCACACTTCATGACTTCTGAATTCTTTGAATATTTCTTTTTTTAATAACTCTTTCCATTTTCAAATATTTGTATCCGTAGTGATTAATTCACTGCGACTTTGTATATGTGTACACTGAACATGCAACTTATTTGGAAAATGGGCAACTGCTGGTATTCCAAACCCGAAAAATAGCCTGCTGGAAAGGAGTGGTACACTGAACATGCAACTTATTTGGAAAATGGGCAACTGCTGGTATTCCAAACCCGAAAAATAGCCAGCTGGAAAGGAGTGGTACGTGTCAGAACATTGAATATTTTTACTTGGAGAAGGCGTATGATTTGTACGACTTAGAAACAAGATGAAATCGGATGACTTCCGCGAGTACCTTGTGAGCGATTAACCTGACTGCGTTTTACAAAACAAATGGATCGATGCCGTACAAAAAGCAAAGTAAAATAAATACGTAAATAAATGAATAATAAATAAACAAATATCGAATGGTCTTTACGTGGAGAAAAACGACTAACCAAAGAGCCAAGGTAACGTCGACAGCAGAGGATTATTGAGCGGAACCAAATAAAACTTCAGTACGATACGATAATGATAAATATTTTTAGGTGATACAACTCTTCCCACATTTTTCAGGAATGGTAAAGCAGACGAATCATTCGAGTACAAATCATCTTAAAAAAGTGGCACAATTAATTTACAATGGATATAAGAACATTTGACTTAACCAACACTTTTGAAACAATATAAAGTGGTTCAATAAATCCCGATTTCAGTTGGTGTAAACTGAGGGATGAATCAAAATGTAGAATTAATAACGTGAAACCAAACCAGTTGATGTAAATTGTTCAAACTATGGTGAATTGTCTATATTTTCTATTGTTAGTCCCCCCCCTTGGTTTCTTAATAACCTTATAGCAAGCAGTCTTTAAATGCTCGAGGTTATTGCAGAAGCGCTACTAATCAGGCATATCCCTAAGTGTGTATCATCATCTAGAATGAATAGATTTACTTCCAACAGACTAATACTTCCTATCATGATGTTCTTACTGTTCACAGAGTGATTCTATAGGTATGACGATGACTTTCAAACCTGCTTTCACCCTCAGATTCAGAAATCTCGATTGGAAATACCTAACTAGCAACAGAATCTTGCTTCTTTTATGCTTTTATAACTTGATGTTGCCAGCCGTTAACAGGCTTCCCGGCATCCTGACTTAATTTTACACCATGAAGAATGAAGTGTAATTAAGAAGCCATAATTCTGAAGTGTTTTTATAAGTCACATAAATAAAGAGCGGACATTTTATGTGCATGTAAAAGTGTTTAGTGGTTGGATTTCAGCTCCCAATCATTCATCTTTGAATTAAAGAATCTGCTTCCTGTTTAAAGAATGTTAAAATCGTATCATATGCTAGGTAAATTTATTTATGCCTTATTTTGAAAGTGAAAATTGTTTTAGTGTTTTATTTTAAGTTTTCTTTATAACTTGTCACTTCAAAGTAAATGTGTGTATTTACTCATACACAGTGCATATAAATGTACTTTGAAGATATTATTCAAATTACTGTTATTTTTATTATTGAACTTGTACACACATACAAGATTTAAATAACGATATAGATAGAAAGAAAGGAATTAAGATGGAATGCATTACTTCTATAAAGTCAGAAGACGTTAAATATTTATATACATATATAATTAATATGTTCTAAATTTAATAATGCTTCCCTATTGCCTTCGCTGAATGAAAATTTTGATTAATAAACGTTTCGATTTATCGTTACCGATATCTACGAATTTAGATTATCATTTCTATGTCGGAATTTCAAAGAACGAATAAGAGCATTTGCCTGAACGTATTAATTAGAATTTAAGGACCCAATAAGTATATCAAAAGTATAGCGAGAGATGTGTCCATATATTCATTAAATAGACGAAATCAACTTTTGATGAAAGCAAAACGTTTTTAGAGAAGCATGATATAATATTTTACAATGATCATTGCTTACAGGTATCTAGTACTGATGAAATGTACTTACCTCTTTCGCATAACAAGAAACTTTCGTCCGACCCATCATAGCAATCAGTGACTGCATTGCAGAAAACATACTGGGGCAGACACTGGCCGTTGTTGCATCGAAATGAGTCCTTATCACAAGGGATACCTGTGACAGATATAAAAGTTGTGAGAATTCTGATCATGGTTTATTGTCAATTTTTTAATGCAGCTCAGCTTCTTGACTTTTACATAGCCTTTGCAAAATGGACTACACAAATTACTTAATTCCCGTGATTTATTTGGAAGCCAGACACGGTAGTGTAAAAGGCAGCCTTAGACTGATGTACATTTTGAGACGATTTCTAGGAGGATCAGACATAAATCCCTCTAAAAATTACAGATTTTGAAAACTTTCGGTGTGTTTTGCTCTTGAAGAGGAAGAGCATGTATCTAATTGTTCTCTAACTCGGTAGAGTTTTATTTAAAAATCTATAATAGCCCAAGATTTCTTTTTCGCGTAACACCATTTGTTTCTTTCATTCAAAAACTTAACTTATGAGAGAATTTTTATGTGCATGAATGTTGTTATACCTATAAACAGAAGCCACGAATATGCATTAAACTTCTACAAGAAGACAATAGATTCTATATAAGAATCAGTACACAAATAAAGTATTTTATATATCTGAGAGTGAAACGGGATGTATCTCAAAGATAAAGGTTAGATGTCGTAAAATAATAGGCACATATTTATAGTCTGTTACTTTAAAATCAGCATTTCAAGACCATTTTCTTTTTCATCTGGTTTTCCGCGTAACCATGGTAATAATGACTGCTGAGGAATGTGGTCGAATCCTTTAATCCTCTCTGTGAGGTAAAGGCGACAAGCGCTACGATAGTAAATGAGGGGAGGGTAGTTATGATCTTTGTCTATTTTGAAATACCAGAATATAGTGCCAGTAAATCCAATATTAATGTTAAATATAATTAATATATCAGAAGAAAGCCATAGTTATTAGAGAACAAACCATTTACAGCTCATATTTATCATTAAATGCACTAAAAAGGGAATAAATTTAATAAAATATTTTTCACGATCTAATGAATCGTAATCATTAATAATGATAATCATCGTTGAGTTGAAAAATAATCCCTCGTTATAAATTATTAAAATTACATTTCTTCATATTAACTTATTCTATCCTTCTAGCTGATACTGATTTTAGCGTTCGAAGTCTAATGTTCAACCCATTTTTTTAGACTTTTTCGGACAACAACTGCAGTAACAATATTTACGTTACAGACACTTGTTTCTTGCAGAGGTAAGACAGAAATCTAATACCTCCTAATGAGTGGTTAAGTTATGTTATACGATAGCAAATATCGATATTACATAGCCAAATCTCATACTGCACACTTAAGAAACGATTATGCAAACCACGTTTCTATGCAAAAAGCTTTGAAAATGTAAAAGTCGTGCGCGCGATCTTTATCAGCAACATGTCGGTTAAGGTTAGAAAACTATTCGCCGCATTTGCTGTAGATGGTAATAAAGGATAGTAACTCATTTTACATGAACAGATAAAAGGAAATGTTTTTACAATAACTAGCTGTTGCTTTATATTACCTGTGTAACAGCGAGCTTCGTCGCTGCCATCGGGACATTCCCACCTTCCATTGCAAACTGCAGACCTGGACATGCACGTTCCATCATTGCACTGGAATGCTTCTTTGGGACAGTCTGGAATAAAAGGAACTGAAATCACGATCTTACATTTTAATGTAAAAGAAATATATGTCAGCTAATTTTAAACAAGGAGCCAGTTCTTTATTTCATGGGCCACAGGTGATTAGTTAGAAGCATATTTTAATAAAATTTTTACGTTAAGATTTTTATTATTATTGATATTGTTTGACCATATGCATGCAAAATGCTATAAAATCACGTGGCAATTTTATTTTAATTCCATTTAAGCTTCCATCATTAAAAGTTATGGAAAGTGTTTTAGTCGTTAAGCATTCGAAATCGTTTAAAAAAGTCAATTGCTATCATTTTAGAATTTTTTTTATTAAACTTGACATTAATTAAATTTTCAGATTAATATAAAATTTTCAACGCTTTTAGAATTAAACCTTCCTAGATGAAACAAAGTATCGTACAATTCTTTTAACTCTGTACAAGTGAAATTCAAACACTGATGAATCTTTGAATTCGCCAGTAAGCATACGTAATTAAATTAAGATATATTAGTCTGCACTGGATGGGAAAAGTAGAAAATATTTACAAAATATCTCCATTGGATATTTTATTTAAGAGGTGATACTAAATGTTAGCATTTACCCGTTAATTCTGTTAAAAGCAACTTTTCGTACTAACTTAGGAAAGAAAGAAAAGGAAATTAAGAAGCAAAAACGTATTTCATCGGAGTTTAACATAATTATTTTATATTACGAAATAAATTGCGCTTGTTTAAAAGTTTTTGTAGCTTAGTTTTATATATAAACAGTAGCTTGTAACTGAAGTAGCAACAAATATTACTATAGACATTTCAAATGCCTGTAATCAATGAATTGAATTTGTAATTAATCATACAGTGTTTAATTGACGTTTATTTGTACATATTTTTAAATAAAGCAAATAAGCAAGATTTTCCTTTATTATAGCAATTCTTATGAATTTTGTATTATTTATTTAAACATATACAAACTTATGCTTTTATTAAGTATTTAACATTTATTCTAGATTTCTCACTTTTACGATAAAAAGAAATTCAGTGAAGATATCTGAATTAAGAAGACACAAAATAACTTATCTATTGATGAAATGCTGTTTTATGATATATAATTTTGATACTTGCATGCAAAAAAAAAAATAAAACTATTCAACTTCATTTTAAAATTTGGGAAATGTTTTTCAGAAGTTTAACAAATTGTACGTACTGAAAGGTATGCAGTTTTCTTCATCTGTTCCATCGGCACAGTTCTGCTCGCCATCGCAAACAAAATACCACGAGATGCACTGTCCATTTGTGCATTGGAATGTATCATTCAAACATTCTGAAATATGAAATTGAAAACCGAATTACTCGCTTAAACAGAGAATACTTAAAATCAAAATATTGGGAGTTTTTTAAATATGATCCCACCCTTGCTGAAAGCGAATAATTTTTTGGCACTACTTTATTTTACATTGCTAAAAATATTTATAAAAATGTAAAGAATAAGATAAAGATTATCTCGTGATTTCTTTTCCCCTCCACAATCTTATCCCAGTGTTCATCTCGCGGAACACTCTGGTGAGTTTATTTGAAAATTAAAACATATTTTTCATTCCTCTTTCGCTTATGTCCAACTCCTATGTGTAACATTTTTACGAAAGGATCCATAGAGCTACTTTGATCTGTTATTTCTAACAGATTATGGGCTACTATCGTTTGTTGTAAACCGAGGAAAAAATAATTAGTCATATTTATTTCCTTCATGTAGAGCTATCTGTAAACACACAAAAATGTTCACTTTGGAGATGGGTGTGTTTTTCATATCATTGCAATCTCTGAGTTTGCATTACAGAATGAATTTTGTCATCACATATAATGTAACTAAAAGGTGCTTAGATAACGCTTAAAGGTAAGTGAAAAATACTAAAAAATACTCTTTCTGCATACCAACACGTTGCCCCTAGCGCCATTCGTATATGCCAGAGGATGTCCTTTGCCAGGAATTGCAGTGGCAGGGCGAATCATTGTCATTCTAGGCATAGATATTGTAGCAGCAAGAAGCATTATCATACGTAATAATACTGAAATGGCTAATGTACGTTGCGGGAAAAAAAAGAGTTCTATATCTCCCGTTCTACTGAGCCGATTGATGAAATTCAAATTGCGTTTGCCATGTCTCCAAAGCGCGACTTAGAATACATATTAGATTTATATATAGCTTTGTTCTAATCTAGGTATTCTGACACAAAATTGGACTTTTTTGGAATAACATACCAGTTGTTTTCCATATTTCGACTCTACGACTCAAATTATGCCTAAATATTAAATTATGTACAATTTGGTGCGAAATTTACGGAGAAAATCAAAAATTGAACTTGGCGAATTTTCTTCAGTTTGCGCCAAGAATAATTCACTTAACAAACTTCTTAATACATGGCAACCTATGTTCCTATCCCTTCCATCGTACAGGACGGAAAAAAAAGTCACATCGTTCTTACTTTCAAATAATTTTAACAAAGTGAGTAAGCCACATTTTCGCTATTATCGCTTTCAACAAATATGCCAAATTTCAAAACGCGCCAACATATAAATTCACGTATATCTTCGAAAATTTTGAATAAAAAGCTCCAATTTTTTGCAGGTATGCTTAGAAATACATCTACTTTAAGATGGTTGTTAAAATTTTATAGGTTGTAAACCAAACGTTTTTCGAAAATTTATAAAAGTTATTTAAAAATACAAGTTTTAAAAATAAGTCATAAAAAATGGGTAAATTTTATTTGGAATGAACCTAAATTCGAACTGTGTAAGAAAGAATAAAATAATTTTCATAAAAAAAGAGAGATTAATAAATACATACCAAATTGAATTAACACTGAGGAGTTAAAAATTTTGAGAGCCAATTATTTAAAAGCTATTCGTGCGATTTTTACAAAATTTGGTAGTTTGGCATAATTTGAGTCGTAGATTCGAAAAACAAATGGCACGTCTTTTCAGAAAAAGTCCCATTTTGTGTCAAAATATCTATATTAGCTATATATAATTCTAATACATATCCTAAGTCGCGCTTTCGGGACATGTAAAATGCAATTTGAATTTTGTCAATCGACCCAGTAGAACGGATAATATAAAACTATCCTTTTTTTTTTTGGTGCGTAGTGTACATTTTGTTTATGAGACAACAAAAGGAAACCAGCTAGGTACGAAATTTCCCAACCAGACATATGGCCAGTCACCAAATATTTCTTCGTTCGCGCTGCAGACGATGTAAAATTGGATTCTTCGACGTAAATAACCATTGTGTTTAGGACAGAATAATGCGTGTAACTACAGAGAAAAGGCGGTCGTACGCAAAATTAAGCGCAATCTACGTATAAGTACAACGAACTACTTCGTATTATATTGTTGTACCTCAGTCCAGTCAGCGGGAATCAAGAGAAGGGCATACTATACAGATCCAATCAGTGAAGGTAGTAGGAGATTAACCTCAGCACAGAGAATCTGCAGGCTGGTTTTTTCAAAAATGTGTTGTCAAGTCGGAGTTACCAGCGTGATGTCAACACATTCTCCAGTTTGTGCATCAACATTATGAGACACATATTCCCTAAATGTTCACAACCATCCTATGAAATTCTAAGCATACATATGTCTAAAAATACTACATTATCTTACTCAACTTAAATGCACTTCCCTATTTTTTTATTTTGTCTGTAGCTCTGGCATACTCTGTTGGTATTTGCGGCTACATGTTCCTATGTAAAAATAATTTTCTTCTGTGTTCCAGATCAATTCCAAAAGCACGCCTACGAACTTTTCAATCACTTTGCATTTGAATCTTAAATTTAATACGTTTTTGTATCAGAAAAAAATGTGTGGAAGTTGCGTTTCAGTGAAAATCTGAAACATCCAGACTTTGTACATTTGAAATCGTTCATAAGAACCTTGAAGATTAGTCATTAGAAGTACACAGGGTGTTTATAAAGTCCCGGACCCATTTTGATGTTTAATAACTCATAAAATAATTAAGATAGATTAAAATTAATAACATAAATAGTTAGATACACTCAAAAAGTTTCATGACCCTTGTCAATGAACTTCCACGTGTGCCCCCTTCGTCGCACGGAGAATATCAAGTCGATATTCAATTTCACGCCAGGTACCACCAAGCATTTCGGCATCCACAGAGGCTATTACGGTTGTAATTCTGGCTTTTAGGTCATCCATGTTCGACACTCTCCTCCTGTAAACGTTGTCCTTTACAAATCCCCAATGGAAAAAGTCCAGCGGCGTTATATCAGGTGATCTGGGTGGGCAAGGAATTGGACGTCCTCGCCCAATCCATCTTCCTGTAAAATGGTTATTCAAAGAACTACGAACTATGAGGTGGTGCACCATCTTGTTGCAAACAGACATGTGGCTGAAGCTCTTCTGTAAAAAAGAAAGGCCCAATGACTCGGTCGTGCATTAGTCCACATCACACATTAACCTTTGGGAAATCCCTTTGTGCATCGGTATTCATGGGGATTTTCAGATCCACATATGCGCACATTATAATGATTAACAATGCCAGAAAGATGAAAGGATGCTTCGTCGGAGAACAAAAATAAGCAGACGATATTTAGAAAAGTACAGATATTTAGACTGGAAAATGAAATTATCTGAAATTAACTAGACGCTCAGACGATATTTACAAAAGTAAAGATATTCAAACCTGAAAAGGAAAATATATAAGGTATTCCATCAATAAATGCCATAAATTTGTTTATATCTTCATTATTTTATGAGTTATTAAACATCAAAATGGGTACGGGACTTTATAAACACCCTGTATTAATAGAAATGCTAACAAAAAAACTAACATATAAGTTTTAATATCATAATAAATGTTCTGTGAGAAAGTACAATGTTGTACTACACGAAACTACATGTCTTGTGAACAGATGTATTTCTTTGTAATATAAGGCACTGGAAATGTCAGATATTAACAAAACATTTACGAGTCTAAACGCAGTTGAAATTTTTCATATTTTAAACGGAACAGAAAAATATTTTCTTATCAAACTTACTAAAGTTTAATGATGCAAGTTTAAATTAATCACAAGAATACTTTCTAGAAGTAAACTCATTTATTAAAGAACACACATGTGAATATCACATAAAATTACTTCCGGAGAGATCAGTGATAAGAAACCATCAGATTCCATCCCACGGTTTCTGGATGAAAACTGAGTTGGGTCATAAACCCTCATGTGTTTCGCCTGAATTAAATCACTGAATCCAAGCTACATAAAATTTTTTGAAAATAGTAAAGTTTTCGGTAATGCTGCAACTCTCCAAAATATCTATCACAAATATCATTGCCATGATAATCTAACAAGAATAAATTTTTTTTTATATTTCTGCTTCATATATACACTTCATTTACGTGGCCGTTTGCCCTACTGCAAAACGGTGTGCTTATAAAAATAGAAATCAATTATACTGTCACTTCCTCATGCCACAATTGAAACAAGTATACACAGTAAACAAGATATAACTTTATTTGTATTAAAAATACGGAAGTTTATTGTATTTGTTTGTAAAGGCAACTCACGCACGAATTGTTGGAAATTTGTGTTTACCTAAGCAGAAAATTTCAACTTACGTGTGTTAGAAGAGCTGCATTTAGGCGTATCTCGTTGGCATTCGCACCTTCCTTGCACGCAGATGGAGTAAGGATCTCTGGCTTGGCACTGGCTAGAGGTCAAGCATGGTTTTCCCAATGATACTGGAGTAACGGAGACGAAGCTGTCTGCAGGTTGACCTGTAGAAACAAAACGGTTGTTTAGTTTACAGCAAGGGGGATGGGAAAACATTTGTGTTTGCACTGTAGAAGCACTGTTTTTTCTTTTTCTGAAGCGGGACATGTGAAAAATGTGCTATGCCCTCGCCGGGGCTTGAACCTATACCCTTCGAATACGCGCCAAATGTGCTACCGTTAAACCACGAAGCATGCTGGAATGAGAGAGAAAATACCTTATGTACTCCCGCCTTTTAAAGGTCGACTGGGGATTAGGCGACCCAGTTGCCAAATCCTGGTGGTAACAAATTATTGGCCACCACCTTTTAGTTCGGGCGCCACTGTAAAATCATTAGATTGAAGCAGGAGATGTGAAAAATGTGCAAAACTCTCGCCGAGATTCGAACCTGGATCTCTCGAATACGCACCCAGTGTGCTATCGTTATAACCACGAAGCCATGCTGGAAGGAAGGAGAAAATACCTTCAACACGATTTTCTTCTTGTTGACACATACAGAGTTCCTTTAGAAATCGTTTAAGCACTAATTGAATTTAAGTAAGAGCCAGAAGATATTCTTATAACATTTTGTTTTATAAAATGGTATGAAAGAGAAAGGAAATATTTTAACGCATTCCTGTTGATCGAATTATACCATCTTTGCTACCACCACAAGTGCTATTAGTTTCTCGAAACTCGCTTTTTGTCCGCATCACGTTTGTGGTCGAATCACTTTTCAAATTGTTACCACTAAAAGTTATTGTCATGTATTAGTTAACAAAAATTAAATAAAGAAGAGTCTGTATGTATGTACGTTCCTCGTATTGTGGAAAAACAACGGCAGTTAGAACCACCGAATTTTTCATACGGGTAGTTCTCCAACCAAACATGAGAAATTTCAAGCCCGAATTTTGAATTTCGAATTTGTTTTTGATTTATCTCATGTCTTGTACAAACAGAACGAATTTCTGTTTGAAAAACTCAGGGATTTGAAAGTGAGAAGTGGCAACAATGTTCGAAATAAAAAAATTTTATCCACAGGCTGCCAGCATAAAACATTTTTATTTCCAGCGCGGCAAAATGTAAGATACTTATATTTCAGTTTTTATGCACAAATTCGGCTATTTGAAAGCAATGTGTTGCCACTGCGTCAAATTTAATACGTATTTTCTCCTCGCAACACTTTTCGAAATAAAGCATTTTTAATCTCCAGCGAGATACTCACTGTTGTCATTTGCAAAAATGAGTGCGAAAATTAGCGTTTTCAGAGTTTTTAATTAATAACTGGGCTTCGCCGCTCCGAAAGAGATGATATCGCAAACAAACGAGCACAGATTTCAATAGTATAGGTTTCTATATCCCTGAGATTGGCTTTATTATAATCAGTTTATCTTCAAATATTAAAATATTTTAAGTAACATAAAAATTAAATGCATTTATCATCATGCATAGGAAATTAAAGTATCTACTGCATGCACAGTAGGAATAAGCAAACCATTATTTTTAGCTGATTTGTTTCCAAATTAGAAAAGCAATGTATGATTGAAATAAAAAAAATTCATATTATATTTCCTTAAAAAATATTTCTAAAATAATTTTTGGGACTTCAAATTCGACTGTATTTTTGTACATAAAATTCAAATTAAATGTAATTTTTAAAGTTTTCACGAGAAAAGCTGGTCATTTTAGACCCATACAGAGTTTGAATTTTACTTAAATTCTGTATGGTCAGTATGGTTATAATTCAATGTTTAAATTCTGACCCATTGTTTCACAAATATATATATATAAGTTAATATTTCTAAATATGTATAATTGCATATTTAAGCAGCATTTTATAAATAAATCATAATATTAATCGAGACAATTAAAAGAGAGAAATCAAAATTTTCATATAATTTCAAATTTATTTGTAGCTCTAAAAGTTCTTATGTTAGAAGCAGTATAATTTTTCAGTGCATACAAATCTAATACTTACACAACTATTGTAGAGACATCAGGTTATTTAGAAGCAGGACAGATGAAAAATGAGCAATGTCTTCACCGGGACTCGAACCACGGACCTCTCAAATACGCGCCAAGAGTGCTGACCACTACACCACGAAAGCATGCGAAGGGAGAGGGAGAAATACCTTATATACACCCCCTTTTAAAGAGCGACTGGGGATCAGGGAACCCAATCTACAAATCCTGGTGGTGGAGAATCATCATCAACCACCTTCTAGTTCGGGCACCACTGTAGAGACATTAGGTTGTTTAGGAGCAGGAGAGATGAAAAATAAGCGACGCCTTCGCCGGAACTCGAACCTCTCGAATACGCGCCAAAAGCGCTGATCACTACACCATGAAGGCATGCGAAGAAGGCGGGAGAAATACCTTATACTATCAACTTCAAAATCTGATCAATCGGTTAACGCTTTGGCTCCAAAAAAACGTTTGTTTGTCGCATGGTTAACATATTGGTAATGACATGTATGCTTTGAAATAAACAAAAATTTTAATTACTACAGAGAATATGGTTACACTGCAATACCTCTAGGACTATACATCTTAATTTATTTTTGAGGATTGCTGTTGAAAAGTGTTCTTATCATTCAGGCAGAGTCAATCAGTGCAAAACGTGCAGTGCCATTTTATGCGATTTCATGGATGATCAACTTTGGTACTGCATAAACCGCATCGCAAAGATCTCCCACATATTAGCATATATGCAGCTTCTTGTTGGCGAATCTCAGATGGAAAAAAAACGAGTGTATTTTGCGGCATATATGTTGATGTATTCACTTTTCATCCACGTTTTCTACATTTGCGTAGTGCCTATCAATCCTTTTACTACAGAAATTCGAAAATCTTCCAGTCGTAAGGATTGACCTCCACTGCTCATAGAGAACAAGATGTATGAATGTATTCATGTCATGTCAACAAAATGTCAAAATATGCAAAGCCACTAATGTTGAGAAAATAACTTCTCAGAAACTGCAGGAGTAATATTGGGATTTTACTGCACAAAAAGCAAGGTAATCGCAAACTATATATAACTGGTATTGCACCAAGAAAATGCCAGTATTAAAGAAACCCTGAATTTAACTTGAAATTTCCGCTACACACCAGAAGACGACGTTCTATGCCACCTACTTCCTTAATCATACGGTTGAGCAAGAAAACCACTGCTTATGTTCAATAGAGTTTTAAATATTGCTATTGTTAGGTTGCTAAATTTCATTGTTATATCACGAGGAGCGAAAAGGTTGAGCCAAATCCTATTCGCAAGCTGTAAAATGGAGATATTTTAGATCAAATTTTCAAGTCGTCATCATTCGCTGAAAAGTAAATGTAAGCAAATCATCTAGCTCTTTAAATGGCAAAAGTTTTACACTATTTTTTTTATCGTAATTTTGGCTGTAGAGCGACTTTTCACGAGGTTCGTTTTAAAATGCTTATAAAAAATCGAACTTTAATATAAAAACATTAAAAAAATGCGAGTTTGTTTATGAATTTAAATGTATCTGCCGCTTAATAGGTTTGGTGTAGTGCACGTTTTAGTTTGGGAAAGTTATTGTTTCGTTGACAGCTTTAAATTTTACACTGGAAATTTAAAACGCAGGCATAAGATATAATTTAATTATAAGATATAATTTAATTAATCTGTAAATAAGCAATTCATAGCAGAGATATTTAGTTTAGTTTAAATAGTTACTTGGTTTTTCTTCGTCAATTTCGCAGGTCATTCCATTCCTTGAAGTTTTGAAACCCTCTGCACACTGACATTTATTAGAACGCTTGCCTTGTCGGCTGCATATGGAGTTAGGAGTTGCGTGCTGACAGTCTTCATCTATTTCGCACTCGCCACCAAGATCTGAAACAAAATTACATTCATGTTATTGTAAAGGGTTCGTTAAAAAATCCGATATCTCAAAGCTGAAGCATATATTTTTCTTCTTAAATTATATACTTACAGAATTAATGACTTGAAATTTCCCCCCTCTCCTCTAAAAAAGTGTAAAACTTGTCAATTTGTCTCTATATTCATTCTTTGAGAGTCAGCCTACATTGTCTATTTATATACATGACAAATCTGCTTAATAGGATCACAGTATTAAGAGAAAAAAAGACCTAAAATCAATCTGAAAATTAACAGTTCCCAATATTCAAAATTAATCTGGCATTACATCAAATAAAAAGGGGAATGAATTTTGGGAAACAATAACAAGGTTCTATCTATGTCTTCTATAGCACTGAAATATAATGTTTTACAGAGTGCCGTAGTGTATAATATTCTTACAGCGCATTCTCATTTTTGCTGCAGGAAAATAATTATTAATGTCTTTTCACTTCCTTATACGAAGGAAAGGAAGTATTGTAATTGCGAAAAATTTCGGGTATCATACAGGGTGTTTATAAAGTCCCGAACCCATTTCGATGTTTAATAACTCATAAAATAATGAAGACATAAACAAACTTATGGTATTTATTGATGGAATAACTTATATATTTTCCTTTTCAGGTTTGAATATCTTTACTTTTGTAAATATCGTCTACGCGTGTGGTTAATTTCAGAAGAAGATGCTGAATTTCTGAAGCGCATAATGTTCTCGACGAAGCATCCTTTCATCTTTCTGGCATTGTTAATCGCCATAATGTGCGCATATGGAGATCTGAAAACCCCCATGAATACCGTGAGGCACAAAGGGATTCCCCAAAGGTTAATGTGTGGTGTGGACTAATGCACGACCTAGTCATTGGGCCTTTCTTTTTTACAGAAAAGACGGTCTCATCAGTCGTATAGTTAGACATGCTGGAAAACTTCATATTTCCACAACTAGAAGAGCTTCAGCCACATGTCTTTTTGCAACAAGATGGTGCACGACCTCATTGGGGTACCATCGTTCGTAGTTCTTTCAATGACCATTTTACGGAAAGATGGATTGGGCGAGGACGTCCAATTCCTTGCCCACCCAGATCACCTGATATAACGCCGCTGGACTTTTTCCATTGGGGATTTGTAAAGGACAACGTTTACAAGAGGAGAGTGTCGAACATGGATGACCTAAAAGCCAGAATTACAACCGTAATAGCCTCTGTGGATGCCGAAATGCTTGGTGGTACCTGGCGTGAAATTGAATATCGACTTGATATTCTCCGTGCGACGAAGGGGGCACACGTGGAAGTTCATTGACAAGGGTCATGAAACTTTTTGAGTCTATCTAACCATTTATGTTATTAATTTTAATTTACCTTTATTATTTTATGAGTTATTAAACATCAAAATGGGTCCGGGACTTTATAAACACCCTGTATTTCAACAGAAATATCCATTTTGACTTTTTCCGAATCTATTTGGTCGATTTTTTTGCGTGACGTCCCCACGTGCGAACACCGTAAAGATGTCTTTTTTCTAAAACGGATTTCAAAACGGATCCCAAAGGGATTTTTCGTTCGTATGTGTGTATGTATGTATGTATCTCGCAAAACTCAAAAACGATTAGGAGTAGAATGTTGAAATTTTGTATATGTTACTGCTATTGTGCTACCCGTACACCTCCCTTTTTTTTATTCCAAGCGGCATACCCAACGTGTATATATATTCAGCCCCTTAACCGGCTTAAGTCCTTACTCTGTCTTTATTTTCGCAATTGTTGGTCGCTGTCGAATACTTTTAGTTACAGAGCGTTTTAAAAGCGTTTTAAATGACGAAAATATTCGTGTTCTGACAATGTTAAATTAAAAAAACTTAATTTTCTAATACAAAATTTTAAAAAAAAATTTCATAATTAATTATCTTTACTAAAATAACGAAATCTAACGAACGGGCTGTCTCCCGGTTTCTATACTTAAAACATATTACATTCATTGTGAAAAAATAAAATTAGAAGAAGTTTGGCTCCCGTACGACAAAAATTGGCTGGTATATTTAACTTCAAAATTTGCAATTTTTTTTGTCATTTTCAACTTGTGGTAGGAGGTTGACAAGTTACAATAATCTGAAGAAATAAGTTTATATAAAGTGCAGAGGAAAATGTGTATAATTTAACAGGTTGTACAGGGAAATCTTGTGCTGTCCACATGAGATTTCTTTTTTTAATGAATTTATTTTAAATCAATGGTTTTCAAACTTTTTCGAGGTTGAAGCTTTCATGCAAACCCTCTAGGGATTTCGCAAGTCAGCAAGATTCGAAAGAATTTCGGAATATCACGTGTATCGCAAGATCTAAAACATTGAATACAGTTTTATTCCCAGTGTTATTGTTGTCTGAAATAATACGAAGCAAGTCTGTTTTATAAGTAAAATTATAATGGAAAAACAATTTTCTTTTCATTTGCAGCATAAAGTATAAATACTATATTTTCAGTAATTTTTTATCATATACTATTCTGAAGAAAGCAGAAGTTCTAAAAAAAAACCGTGAGAGTTATATTGTTTCCTTGAACAGGCAAAGTGGGAAGACCACTCTTTCAATGCAGTGATTAATATTCACTTTTTCGCAATCATACTTTTAATAAAAGATTGCGGTGTTTTTAAGGCTCAGACAGAGTGGAAAATAACATATTGTCTTCCATAGCTATTTTCTTCCAATTTCCTACTTCATTTTTAAATATATCCTGCGATGTTCTGAGTTACAGAATAGAAAGACCTTTACCTGTCTTCTCAAAGAAATAAGTAGCGATATAAGTAATGAATTGTAATATAAAGTACAACAGCAAAATAATGAAAATGAAAAAATTATCAACTTTAATTACTTTAATTTGGAGTATTATTTTTTGGCATTAAGATTCAGTTAGTTACTTTTCCCTGCAGCAGGAAGGTTGGTAATAAAAAACTTAAATTTTGGAATTAACTTTTCAATACGGATTTAGCTAAAATTACGTAAAATTTTTTTGGTTTCTTGTTTTTAATGTCCTTGTCCTTTTATTCTTCTTATTAACATATGAACCCTTCTGATTTCAGGTGTTACGTCAGCTGTGTGAGATGAAGACCTTTTTTCATATTTCCCTTATCCGTTTTGATTACTGAGCTAATTTATATACACTATATATGAAATACACTATATATGAAAAAGATATATACACTATATATGAAAAAATATATATACACTATATATGAAAAAGACTTAGCGACATTAATGGCGTAGCACGTAGATAGTTTGTGCACGTAATCTGTAGCACGTAGATAGATAGAATGTTGAATCCGTAATAGATAGCAAGAATTTTAATTGCGTAGAATTTTAATCCATAATTTAAATAGAAACCTAGGGTAGCCGAGGAAGTTTAATTATTCATCTTAATTAAAATAACATGTTGCGGCAACAAACAACTTGGTACACGACTTGTGCCTGTTTCAAAATGTTTACATTTTTGATAGCTTTGCAGAATGAAGACAGCAGCAGCCAGAGTCCAGCTAGGCCGAAGTGTAGAAAGCAAGTGAAGTTGTGTTCAGGACGAAATCATAATTCAGAATGAGATAGTTTGGGTTCTCAGAGCATTTGATTGGATAATTAAGACTGCTGTAAAATTATTATTGACTGATTTTTTAGTTTTAGTTCCATTTACATCTTCAGTGTTATGTAAGAGTGATATGACATAGATTAGTCTCGAAACGACGCAGTGCAGAAAACGATTACTATTTTTAGAATGAAAAGGGGAAATATCAAATTAAGCATTAAAGGGATATTGTTAATTTAAATTATAATTTATCTCGTACACACACTTTTACCTTATATATTTATACACATACAGGGTGGTCATAAAGAAACTTTGCCAACATCTGCACTTCTAACGTCCGTTCCGGTTAACCGATCGAAATGAGATTGCAAATATAGTTATTCGACGGTATGCTCTCGAGATTATGTGAACTGCAACATAGGGGCGCTCACGGTTACGGCTATAGTTACAGAAACTCGAAAATGTCGAATGGAAAAGTCCAACATTTTCCGGTCGAAAAATGTTCAGCGCATGCGAAAACCCTAAATAGCGTTGGAACGGTACCAATATGTCCCAAAACTGGCGTGTTATGCATACACAAAAAAGAGTTCTGAAAATCGGCCAACGAAACACGAACTGTTCGCACGCAGAAAATTTGCATATGACAGAGACAAGACACCGATCACTGATGACAACACATATCGGACAAAAGAATACCTTTATTTAGATAAAACATTTTCCACATGGGTGCCATCACAGAAAAGTATGCATTGCATACAATACCGCTGAACGCAACATGGCATGACGGATGTTTGCAATCTCACGCGGTATAGAATCATTTAAATCCGACAAAGTTTGCGGATTGCACAGGTAAACTCTGGATTTGAGACATCCCCAAAACCATAAATCCATAGGCGTCAGATCGGGGGATCGCGGAAGCAACGGAAAAAGATAATGGTGTGAGATGATGCGATCACCAAAATGCTGTTCCAGGACCCTTTAACAAACCTCGCTATATGTGGAAGTGCAACATCTTGCATCCAAACGATGCCATTGAGCGCATTCCGCCTACGCAATTCCAGTAGTAGCGTTCATCCCATTTTGATAATACAGTTTTATCAATTCAGCACGAACTTTCCCAGGAAGAGTCATTTCGTCGCCATGTGCGAGTTCCCGAATGACGACTTTTATCGGTCCCGCCTGGCATTTTATCGGTTTCTTACGCTTAATGTCTGGCGATCGGCGTTCTGTTATTGGTATCTTGCCTCTGTTATATGAAAATTTTCTGCGTGCTCGCAAATCGTGTTTCGTTGGCCGGTTTTCAGAACTCTTTTTTGTGTATGCATAATACGTCCGTTTTTGGACATATCGGTACCGTTCCAACGCTATTTAGGGTTTTCGCATGCGCTGAACATTTTGCGACCGGAAAAAGTTGGCGTTGCCATTCGATATTTTCGAATTTCTGTAACTACAACCGTAACTGTGAGCGCCCCTGTGTTGCCGTTCACAGAATATCGAGCGCATACCTCCGAATAACTATATGTGCAATCTCATCTCGATCGGTTAACCGGAACGGAGGCTAGAAGTGCAGATGTTGGCAAAATTTCTTTATGACCACACTGTATATAAAAATGAATGCAGGCACCGAATTATAAAATTTCTATTCTTAGTAGTATGTTAAACATCAGAATACGTAAATGACCGCATTTTTTATTTGTCAAGGAAACAACATTACTTCAAAATGTTCTTAAATCGCAATGCAGTATATAAATGCAAAAATGGAAGTTTTAATTTTCAAATATTTTTTTATGTGATTATACTTCAAAACGATAATGAATAGTGTTAATATTGAATAAAAAAAATATAGTGAATACGTACGTGGGTAACATTCGCCATCTGCTGTGAGTAGAAAACCCAGTGGACATTGGCACTTGCCGTAAATCTTCGGTATGATATACTTGCAATAACTGAATCTGTTGGCCATCTGACATTGCCGATCGTTCAAGCAGTAATCATCGATTGCAGCAGCTGAGGGAAAACAGTAGAAGGCTATTCATTTATATACAATACTAAATCATAGAGTTTTATAGTACAAAAAGGGATATAAATATTTTTTTTTTCTGCATACAAGTAATTTAGTTATCTTGCAAAGCAAAAATGATTAATTTATCATCTAAGACAACACTTTTCGATTCAGAAAATACTTTTTCTATCATTTAATAAATTATTATTTTTTTCAATCACAAAAGTTTTTAACAAACTGTTTTGAATATTTAGATTATATCATTGATTAAATTATATAATCATAAGGTTTCTGCCGCACGAATACTTAAATTTTTAACCATATGCGATTTCCTTTTAACAAAAATGCGCATCTTTAAGCATTAATGAAGCTTACGGTCTTAAAAAATGTATGCTTAGTTTCTTAAAATATTTGTAATTATGATAATTAAAAGAAGGTACAAAATATATATTTCAGTAAATAATTTGTTATTTTGGTCATTTACAGCATAGATATTCTGCATTGTAATAATAATAACTTTTCCCTGTTCTTCAGTTCATGAAGTGCTGAAGAAAGGCTAATATTATTTCTTTGTTCATTACTCTCATTGTTTCAAATTCGTTTACAATTCTTGAATTAGGTTTGCCTTATATTTTAAGTAATTGTTTACATTTTAGTAATTTTTAGTTAATTATTTATATTTTGGTAATATAATTCTTCTTTATGTTTCAGTCTTGTGGTGCATGATGAAGAGACAGAATATTCCATTGAAAAAGATTTAATTTCTATTAATTTTTTTCTATCACCTTTTAAAGGAAAATATTTAAAAACGTTTTCTCAGAATTACATTATTATCTTAAATACGTCACCAGTTTTCTTATCCAAAAAATTAAAATAATCTTTTTTTTTATTTATATCTATGAATTTTAAGCAAATTGCAAAAATTTTTAAGCAAAAATTTCTTTAAAATTGCACTGTGTAAACTTTATTGTACAGGTAATTTTGTCAACAAAAACGGTGCACGTGTATTATTTTCATGGCGTAATATGTTTTACAGTGCAATGTTTATTCATTTATTTCGATAGAACTTTTCCACAAAATATAACCAAAAAATTTTTTAATTTCAGAATTCTGCAATTAATGACAATTTTTCATTTTATTTTGCTGTGAATTTAGAAATCCAATTTTAGAACAGTAATTGCATTTTTAAAAAGAAAAAATTCCGAGAATACAAATTTACCAATAAAAACAAATTTTCCAGAAACTGGCATGAAGTAATGATTATTAACGTCTTATTTTTAGATTGGTATTAATAGCAACGATTTTATTTTTACGCTTCTTTTTTCTCCCCTCATTTCAGGAAACATAATTTAATTAGATGGTAGAAAATTTTATGATGACCTTTTCGTGTGGACAAAGCATTTTTTTCCCTTTAGTTCCGCTACTTCATTTTTGTTTTCCGACAGGAGAAAAGTGAGCGGAAAGACTAATTAGCCTCCAGAAGTCAAACTCAGAAAAGCAGAAACAGTGGCTTTATTCAAGGTTGGATGAAACATGACCCTGGGGTAAAAAAAAGTACTTACGCGGAAGGCACTTGTCCTTACGTAGCGGCATGAAGTTTTCTTTGCACTGACAAAGTTTGTGCTCGCCGCATTCGCTGTTCTTTACTTTGATCTGACACTGTTGATCTACGGCGCATCCGTAACCCAGGAGAGAAGCTGCGGAATAACAAACAGAAACACAGAAATAAATAAACACGAATGTAAAAATTAGTTTCCAGTTATTCCATGCACACAGATAACACATAAAACTGAGCTGAAAGCTTGAGAATGTTTGTGATTCATATGCTCAACCTACTTTACACTGCGATGAAATGCAAATCTCGTTATTTTTCAAGTTAAAAATAATTGTTTTTTTTTCACGTGCCATTATATCAGAATATAAAATTGAAACTGGCAGAAGACTAACACGCTGTTTGTATCTGCCGTCTACACCTCCTTTGGAACGCCTTCAATAAATCCTTGCCAAACGTGGGCGTTACGGAGAATCGTAATCCTCCATACCGACAATGTTAAATTGGCCATTTTAGATGTACCTTTTCTCAAAATATGCTGTAGATACACGCTTGAAATTTTTTGTGTAATTAAAGTACACCTATCTTATTATACTGAAATGAGCTTCTGAAGCATTTTGAATTTTAGAGTAATTTATAGAATCTTTTATATGGCGTAGTAAAATTTATCACCATTCTAAAACAAAACAAAACAAAAAAATATATATATTCTTATTTTTTTTCTTAAGTTTTTTATCACAAAAAGCTCATTTCAGTAAGTATTAGGAAACATAATAAATAAGCCATAAAAATTTTAGATATTTGTGAGCAGCAGTTTCTGAGAAAAGGTACATCGAGTATAGTTAGACCGCGTCATCCGCGACCATGAACGCAAACACGCATGCGCCATTTGGACCGAATTATTCTCAAAATAGGGTGGAAGGATGGAAACTTTCTTTCCCTCCGTTCTCTCTTTCCGGAGAAGAGAAGAATTTCACGTGACCTTCACGTCGCAGCAAGTAATAGCACCCCTTTTGGGCAAGTCTACATGTTTTGGCCGAACGCCAGCCAAGGTTGCGTTTGAGACGGTCGAACTATATAAAAAACTCACGACGGGAGAAAAACGCGTTTTTATGCCGATGACAAATTAAAACTAGATTTTTTAGTTCTAATTTTCATAGAAATTAAAGGATGGTATTTTTAGAAAAAGCTAAAAGAGTAGAGAATTTGAAAATTCAAAATTCTTAAATCACCATTTTTTGAAGATTTTAGGTTTCCAACACCCCTTACGTCATTAATTTACTGCGAGTATGACAAAAACCATTTTCCTCAAAGTTAACTTCTATGGGAAAAAATGTATTAGATATAACTCAGATTAAGAAAGTGTGTATAATTTTAAAAAGCATAAATATTCTTGTAATTAAAAGAAAAAAACGAAACAAATGATAATTGAAAGGGTTTTTATTGCAGCATAATAAGAACTTGATACAATCCCCCCTTAGCTAGCGATTTTTACTTGAGAATTCTTTAAAAGTTTCCGGTTTCCTTTATTCATTTGGATCAATCTCTATTGCAAAATCACTCA
Source organism: Stegodyphus mimosarum (assembly GCA_000611955.2). NCBI lineage: Eukaryota > Metazoa > Arthropoda > Arachnida > Araneae > Eresidae > Stegodyphus > Stegodyphus mimosarum. The sequence goes on from KK119144.1 coordinate 95,825, forward strand.
GTTCCTGCGACTTGAAGAAAGAAGTCATTTAATTTCCTATAAATTAAAGGCGCTTTATCTTTCGGCTTCAATATCACTGCTTTCCCTATCGGTTAATAATCATCCCTGTATCCGTAATTTCTCCATTAATTCTTTGACCTTCTTCACATCTGAAATCCATTCGTCCCCAGTTTCTTTTGCAATTTGTTCCATTTCTTTTGGCTTCATATTTAATCGATGGAAATCATTTGCAATTGTTGATAATTTTTGGCCACAGCAGATGCTAGCAAGCATTCAGTGTTGATGAATGAACGACAAACCGTGTATGAATGGAATTCTAGCATTGAAGAAATTAAATATAAATAATTAACATAAAGCGATAAGTGAAATCGCAAATGCCTAGTCGGTAAGGATTTGCTTCTTTTTAAATTTCAACTGGCTCTTTTGAGGCCGGTATATTTTAAAACAGTTGCAACGCATGGAAGCCTCAATTTCTTAGTCTCATTGCTACTACATTCGAACGAATGCTTGCATACAGAATTAAACCTTTTGTTATTTCATTGGCTATTTATTCTTTAAAAGTACACGAAGCGGCAGAGAAACTATCTTATTTTAAAAATAAATAACACACATAGTATAAGTGATATCAGTTTAATTTTTTTTTAAATTATACAGAGACACTTAAAGTTTTTTTTTATTATTATGGTTTAAAAATAATATCATTAAAAGGTGGCCTCCATTCTGGTCAATACATTGAGATAGTCGAGTTTTGAAGTTTCTTTCCACTTTTACCAGCATATCACCGTGTATGTTGTCGATAGCAGCTTGGATATTGTTCTTCAGTTGAGCCAGAGTCTTTGGACGTTTTATGTAAACTAGAGATTTCAGATAGCCCCACAAAAAGAAATCGCATGTGGCTAAATCAGGCGAGCGTGCAAGCCACTGAAGATTGCCCGGTAAGGAGATAAGGCGTCCAGGGAAAGTTCTCACGAAAGATTCATCAATGTACGCACCGAGTGAGCTGTGGCACTATCTTGCTGAAACCAGACATTCCCCACATCCATTTCTTCAAGTTTTGGTAAAGAAGAACTCCTCAATCATTTGGGCATATCTAGCAGAAGTAACCGTAACTGTCTGACCATTTTCTTCAAAATGGTCCAATGATGCCTATTCTGGACATTACACACCAAACAGTCATACGTTCTGTATGGAGGAGCTGCTCATGAAGTTCTCGGGGATTCATGCCACTCCAGTATCATATGTTTTGCTTATTCACGCAACCGGAAAGATGAAAATGAGCCTCATCGCTAAAGAACATAAGAACATCATGAGGAATATTGACGAGAACAGCTTCGCATGCATTTTTTCGGGAAAGAAAATTGCGTGGATTAAGTTTTTGCACTACTGCCAATTTATATGGATGAAAATGCAGTTCTTTATGAAAAATTCGACTTACAGAGCGTTCAGACATCCCAAGAGCAGCTGCGTGTTTGCGCATAGATCGCCCAGAAGATCGCAAAATTGACTGCCTAACTTGCTCGATGTTTTCAGGTGTCCTAATGGTTCTTAAACCTCCTCTTTTTTTTTTTTTTTACATTACCGGTTTCTCTAAAGGTGTCCACCCATAAAAGAATCGATTTCCGATGAAGAACACGACCTACGGGGGCGACATTAAAGTGATTTCTGAATGCACGTTGCACGGCGATGATTGAACGGCCGCCTGAAAAGTACAACTCCACGGCGAAAGCGCGCTTTCCCCTGCGGCACCCTGTATATTTTCTATTAAATTGAGAAAACTGCAAACTTAAATTTTAGAACAGAAAAAATTTCAAATTTCAAATGGTGATTAATTTTTTGGAAAAACATTATATATTTTAAAGGAGTCTGGTACGGTACCATTTCTGGAGAGATTATTTAACTGTGTTATGGCTCCTTGAACAGTAATGAACCGTAAGGAATATTAGCTTCTTGAAGAAAAAGGAATCCACGACAGACTTCCTCGATATTCACAGAGCTTTTCCATAAAAATATTTTAAATCTAAATCTAAATTTTGCCTACATTTAAAAAGGAATAATAATAAAAAGGGTTTTCGTTTTTATACATCTGAAATAAAAAGAGATTTAAGTTAGACTGGAATTTCATTTTGCAAACGCCTAGACATCTCGTTTGAATTTCTTAATTCTGTATCTATTTAGTCTATTATTTATTATTTTTAAAATTTTATCTTAAGAAACACAGTTTAGGATGTTTTTACAACTATTTCTTTTAATCAAGTTAATTTTTTGATTTAAACTTAACATGAAATATTTTGGGGCATCACAGAAAGCTCGAATCTTTGCAAATCTCAAATAACAGTTAAATATTTTAACTCAAATTTAGATAGAAAGATTAGTTTTTTGTCATCCATTAGAAGCATTTTGAAAAAAGCGGGGAGTGTAATTGCTGCAATTTCATAGTATCTTAAGTCTCCCTATAACATCTCTTCCCTTAGCGTCCCTGAGAGCCTCACTGCAAACGAGTGTTTGTTAGCTCTTAACATAAGCAATTCTTTCATTTAGCGTAATTTTCTGTAGAGAATTTAAACTTGCATATTCAGTATTTATCTAAACTCTTGGAATAATCTTCTTTTTTCTACACTTGATTTGATTTAAGAGCTTGGTAAAATGGAAAAGCTCTGAACTGTTACTCAAACGTTATTGGTCAAATTATGGTTAGAAAATTATCCTCAAGATTGAAAAAAAATTAATCATATACCCTATTTGCTGAATTTAATTTATGTCTTCTATATAAATATAGATATATTTTTAGAAACTGTATCCTTAATTTTTTCATTAAACGCATATTTCAAACTTTAATTAAATAAAAAGCTTTTAATAATAAGAGAAGGTTTTATTATTATTATTATTATTATTATTATTAGATAATGAGTTCAAGCGATTCGAAAACCTTTCAGGATTCAAACTCAAAATTTAAGGTTAGATTCCTCTCTATTTTAAGTGTAAAAAATTTCTAGCCAGAATTAATTTGGGAATAGTTTTAAAATACAGCCTGAATGACGAAAATTCTATTTAAAAAATCTATCTTAAGAATGTCAACTACAATTTAAAAAAAATTTTTAAATATATTTTACTTCGAACTTATAAAGCTAAAATCTAAAATCTTAATTTGTTCTTAATATTTAAATCTTTTGAATTTTTTATTTTAGTTCATCACAGAATGTCCTTGCATTATTATCACACAATAATCCTTGCTGATACACTATGACTTACGTCAAATTATTTTTTCTCATCATTTTGAAGTTACCTCTCTGACGTAAGCATAAATGAATCAGCAAATAACTTGCGGCAGCTATTATTGATGCCAATCATTCTTGCGAAATATCAATGTCATCTGTCGCGTAAATCTATCTTCCGTTAGTCTTTTGTTCTTTGCGTTCAATGAATCTTAAATGAAAGGTTAATTTACCAGGAAGACACCAGGTGTCGTTGAACTGGAAGTGATATGGTTGGCATGTGCAGACCCTCTTGTCCCAGTCGCAATGGCTGTGATGTAGGTGATGTAAGCACTCGTATGACGATCTGCAAGGATCTCCTAATCGGAGTTCTGTGGGCAAGATATCTGAAAAAACGGAAATTGAGTAAGGTTAAAAGCATCAGAAACAAATGTGCTCAATATATTTAACTAGAAAAAAATTTAGTAACCAAAAGTTAGAAATTAATATAAATGAATAATAGAAACTGGTGAGAAGAATTAGGAATATAATTTATAAGCAATTTGTCACGATTAGAAAGTTCCCTGCATTTAATTTTGACTATAGCCAGAAAAGAAAAATAGTATTTTCCTTCATTTTATATAACTACTACCAGCTTGTACAGTAGCCGCTTTAAATAGTTATTATAAAGAAAAAAATATATAATAATTTTAATATGTAGGGTTCTTCCCTTTTATTCTGTTAGATGAAGTGTCGAGGAATCTAGTGAACTGCTAAGCGAATTATCGCTTAGTTCAAAGGACAGAAAGCGTAAATTCAAGAAGGGTTAATTACCCATTATTCATTCAAAATAAAACTAACAGTCGGTCCCTTTCGTTGGGCTTACAACAAAGCCTCTACTTGGGCTTAAAAGTAAGAAATAAGAACTAACTATATCTAACTGATAGATTTAGCCGAAGTTAACACAATTCTAAAGGAACTGGCCCGTAATCTTAAACTAGCCGAAGAACCATCAAAAGGCACGTATTAATACGGCCGAGCATAGCAGCAGCTTAGAGAGACGTAGCCCAAAAGCAAACGTGCGATATTCAGGATTCGTAACTCTCTCTCTCGGAGTCAGTTAAACTTCCCTTTTAATACTAACTCTTCCTCATTTGCATTCGACGCGTTTCTAAAAACTCATTCTGGTAGGGAATTGTAAGTTGAAACGAGGCAAGATAGGACAGGTTCACTAAATTAAACTAACATACACTTTAAAAGTGCACCTAGTTAATTCCTCAGGCCAATCTAATAATTAAAGATGAGGAATTACGTTTATTGGCTTTAAATCGCTCAGTTTGTTAACCATTAATATACACATTACATTTGAAATAAAAATTAAATATCTTACGCTTTGCAGAATGGCAACATATAGGCGCGTGGAAAGTAAAGTGTTTTATTTCGGGCAGCGGTAACACATTTCTTTTAAATCGCCGAATTAGCTGATTAAATTTGAAAGACAAATAAATGTTTTACTCTTTGCCGGGTCGAACCACATTTCTTTTAAATTCCTGAACCTTCTGAGTAAATTTGAAACATATATATGTTATGCTTTGTGGCAACACATCATTTCTAAAGCGTCGAGTTTGTTAATCAAAAGTTCATTGAATTAGTGGGATATTAATAGGATAAAGTTTTAAGCTTCACATATTCATCAGATATAAATACTCATATATCAACTAAAATATTTAAAAGTGTTGGAAAAAGTATAATTTCTTTAGTTGTAGGGTTCTACTGTCTATCTTTTGTGTGGAATCTGGAGAATGGTAACTGAGCAGAAGAAGGGTTAAAACTACCTTTTATTGCACTCTTTAACTGATTTATAATGCGTCAACTCGACACTAATATACTAAACCTCTGCTTGGGTGGTAACTGAAACAGTAGAATCAAAGTCAAAAATTGAAGATATCAACAAGTAGTAGAATTAAGCTACAGGGCTCAGACAATCCCGTACCCTACAGCGCGTAGATGAGTTTAGTGGCAGCAAGATAATAGCTGTTAAGCCACGTCTAACCAGCAATAAATTCTAAGCCGAAGCTTGCGTTACCAATACGCACAGAGTTTTCCCAAACTCTCTAACTTTCCATTTTCCTACTAGAACTCGATATTTAAACTTTTTCTCCCACTGGTAGAATTTGCATTCCTTACGCGTGCTACCAAATTTAAATATTCTGGCTCTGACAATTAGGAGAATGAAGGCTTATAGGAACGAGCTTCAAATTAAATTTAACTGGTTATTTAAAATAAATATAAATCCCTACATGGTAATATTAGTAATAATAGTTGAATGGTGGTAGCGTGAGATGATAAAAAAATATGATGAGGTAAAATCCAGAAATAATCACAAATGAAAAATATCTTATGTGACCAGCATATGACCTCCCGCCAATTCCATACTTTAAATAACTATGAGCTTTAAGTAAGTACGACTTCAAAAGATCTGTATATGAAATTCTGGGTTATAATTCATTAGGTATAACTGGCCATGTGTAGTTTTTTCTAAATTTAAAACATAATCAAACGTTTGTCTTTTTATATTTTTAATAAAAATTGAATTCTATTGGGCAGCTGAGTAACATATGATTGAACTGGTTTTTAATCAAAGAAAATTAAATGCTTGCAATTATTTAAAATAAATATTTTAAAACGAATACCATATTTTAATTTTTGTTCTATGTTATTTCTATAGTATCATACATTCATCTTGATCTGCACGCGTATCGACGCGATATTTAGGTATCAGTAAACAATGTTCGTTCAATTGCAGTAAAATGCCTTGCTGATTGCTACAAAACTGTTATGGGCTTCAAGTAAAGTACCACCATCGATTATCTATTAAAAACTGTTATGGGCTTCAAGTACCATTTTCTATTGTCTAGTTTTACTCAAAATCTAATCAACTTTTTATATGCATGCAGAAAGCTTAAATACGCCGTCCATACGGTATAGTGGTTAGGGAAGCCTACTGCGGTAGCAAAGGGCCCAGGTTCGAATCCCGGAGAAGGCATGAATGTTTGTAAATATATAGTGTCTTTGCTGCATGGGGGTGTATAATGTCTTTGCTGCATGCTAAATATACGTCGTGCCGAAAGTTCTCCCGTAGGGAAAAGAGGGGTGGGAGACCCTCGGACCCGTCCTCCGGGTGTTATCCATCAAAATTGGGGACAGAAGTGAGCGAAGTCGTACTGTCACCTGTATGGTGCTCAAGGCTCTTGTCAACGACAGGCACAATCTTGCTCTTCTTGCCACGATTAATTTCGTGGGCTTGGTTCTGATGTTACTGTTAGTCAAGTGAATAAGTAACAACAACAACTAACATAAACAAGCTTAAATACGAAAAAGAGATATTTTTGAAAGTTTGATATAACAGTTATAGTGGCCGAAAAACTCTTCGCACGCATACAGACAGACATTACTGTAAAAATAGTCAAAAACCTGCTGCGGGGAGCCTAATTTGTGATTGTTCACCGAAAACTCACTAGCGAATTTTCAGTGGCGGAAGGTAAAAAAGAAATTAAATAAAAGTTTAAGAAAATTTAATTATTTTAACGTGGATTAATAATTAATGAGTTTTTATTCTGGAATTTATCGACATCGATTACGTTACTTAAAATTATTAAAAGAATTCCGTGAAAGTATTTATTCCAAGTACTGAAATCTGATCATGACTGTCATGCGAAAATGTTACGGATGATTGACTGTTTAGGTAGTTCTTCTGTTATCAGAATATAACAAACGTTCGATTCTGAAAGGAAAATGTCAGTGACATTAGTTCTTAATTTTAACTGTACTCAATCGCCGCCGCCAACATTAAGAACCATTTTATGTTCAGAAATATTACAAAGAAACAAAGTTAAATAACTGATGGCGTACATATTAGACAAAGGAAAAGGAAGCGTTCTTAATCCAAAGAGCGATGATCTCTAAAATGAAACAATCTCATTTCCATACTTGATGATATCGACTCAGAATTGGTCTTCGTCTGTTGAAGCCATCCGCATCAATTCGCTAACTATGTATATTTCCGGTCTAGTGATGAATTACGGAAGACAAAAAATTGTCTTAGTTCTTCGTCTAATAAGAAGTTCACTTTTCTAAGTGCAGTTGACCCTTAAATACAGCTGACACTTAGGGACGCTGACTCCCCACGCTGTTGAAAATTCACGCATAAATTTTGACTGCCAGTATCCATTGACGACTCGAAAGTTAAAGAAATTACATCTACAGCACTTTTTTGTATTAATCGATACTTATATTTACGTATTTTATTTGAAAGAAAGATTATGTGTCGGGCAGCATCCACATGAGTGATATCTTATATCCATGTTATAGAATCATTGCGGATATTATTAGAAAGCATGAAAAATTAAAAGATTTTGAAAAATAATAGAACACTACGTCCACAAAATTCTTTAGTCGATCATTATTTTCGCAACTGTTGTTCATAGACAATTTCGTTCATAGGCAAAAATATTTTAAATGATGCAAAGATTCACGCTTTCAAATTTTTTTATTTAAACAAAATGTACAAAATATGAAATCTAATGTTTTAAGCGTTCCTCCAGGACTATAGTTATATTTAGGAAAAGTTTGTATTCGTTATCTCTCTCCCTCTCTCTATATATATATACACTGGTTATTATAAATTAAGGAAAAATCACAAAAATAGCGATAAATCCATCAAAAATAAGCCAAACCGTGTAAAATTTCAACATGTTGCCAAGCAAGAGTAGCTGAGTAAAACTGCAATATGCAAATTAGTGGCGCTGCACTCGGAATACGTCATCGGCGAGGAGCATAAAAGTCCATGTTTGAGAGCAAGCCCATATATTTCACTGTGATAGTGACATCTGAAATCTGTGAGATAGCCAATTCCTAACAATGACCTCCAAGCATTATTTGCCTGCAGAAAGAACTACGATGGAGAGTCATTGGAAGAACAAAATCAAACAGAAGTGGCCATATGGCTAAATGTGAGTTCTTCTGTGGTTCATAGACTTTGGAGGCAATTTCAAATCACAGATTCGGCTTCTAGGAGGTTCAGCCAAGGACGGCCAACTGCTACGACGAGCGCCGATGACTGATATTTCACATTATGTGCACGCGGGAATAGAACCGTTACTCCGACTCTTCTTAGATTCTCCCTTGCTGCGGCCACCGGAAGGGTGGTGTCAACGTCAACTGTGCGTAGAAGGCTTAACGAAGGTGGTGTGTATGCGAGGCGACCAGCCATTTGCGTACCGCTTACGTCACGCCATAGGAGAGACCGTTTGCAGTGGGCACGACAACATGTCTACTGGACGCCTGATCAGTGGAGAGCTGTTCTCTTTACGGATGAGTCCAAGCTTAGTCTAGAAAGCGATAGAAGGCGTTATTTGGTATGGAGAGAACCTGGAACCCGTTATCATCCGTCAAACATCCGTGAAAGAGATGCATACGGAAGAGGCAGTGTCTGTGTTTGGGGTGGCATCTCTTTGGGTAGACACACATACTTCCATGTCTTTCCAAAGGGAACCATGAATGCTCAGGTTTATAGAGATGACATCCTTGATGGTTATGTGCACCCATATGCTGAGGCAATAGGTGATGCTTTCCTGTTACAGAACGATAACGCAAGACCACACAGGGCTCGCATCCTAGATGATTATCTTCAACAGGAAAGAATTATGCGCATGGAGGGGCCAGCTTGATCTCCGGACTTGAATCCTATCGAGCACGTTTGGGATGCTTTAGGGAGACGTCTAACTGATCTCAGTCCGCCCCTTCAGACCCTTGCCGCGCTTGCAACTGCTTTGTAAGGCTTCCTCTGATAGACCGCATAACTGAAAGCATCGCACATCGCTGTATGTGCTGTATTGCTTCTAGAGGTGATCATATTCCATATTGAAGGTACTTTTCCTATAGCAAACTGACACCTTCGATTTGTTCATTTTATACATGTGCTAATTTCTATACTACCATAAATGTCTGGTAATTACTTTTTATGTTATTTGATACCTTGCTATATGTTGTACAGTGTGGGTAAGTTTCATAAAATTCTATATGCAACTTTTTCAGCAATCGTGATTTTTGTGATTTTTCCTTAATTTATGATAACCAGTGTATAAAAAACAATGTCTGTGTGTTTGTTTTTTCGGGATTAAATCAGTCACTACTATAGCCTATCATCGGATCTGTGTACATTCAATCTATTATGAACGAGTGCATACGCAACAATACTGTTTCCATAGAGATTTTATTATGCAAAATTTATAATTACTGTTAGGTTCATAAATAATTCTCCATCCATATAGAAACATAAACTGTTTTATAATAAATGCTGAATGTGTCAGCTATCCACATTAACTAAGATGTTTGAAGGCGGGTACGTCTTAATCCGTCTTCAAACAGTAATTAATACCAATGGTTGCCAGAAAGTTATGGGAATTAGTGATACATTGTGCTGAACTCATTTCATATCGCTTGCGACACAGGTAATTTCTATGCATATGTGACTTCAGGTAGCCCAATAAATAATATAAAAAAGCCACGTGATTTTAGGTGTGGACTAACTGACTACTATTTATGCTGAAAGTGATGGATTACTACTCCATTTTAATCAAAAGTTGAGAGCAAGAAACACCATGGAGTGATGTTTCTTCCTGATAAATGAATGCCACAAAATGAAATTCTTGGCATCCTTCCGGGTTAGAAATAATGTTGTTTCGTAACACGTCATCATAGTGCTGACTTTTGACAACAACAGTTCAGAAATAGAATCAATATACTCAGGTTTCCAAAGTACAGCAACATCTGGTAGAGATAATTCCAATTTTTCTATAGCTTAATTTGAGTCAAGAGATAATTCCGACTTTCCGTTTTTTTAAATCTTAGTGATTGAAGTAATTATAGCCGCAAAAAGTCAGAATTTGAATGCATTAATTTACATATTTTCTGTATGCTGCAGAAAAGAATGTACTCATTAAAAGTATCTTTTGCGTGATAAAACGTATCCGCTTCGGAATTCTACACAGGTATAGTATTCGAAATGACTTTTAAGAGAAAATATTTTTTTGATTCTAATGATATTAAACTATTTTACAAGAGAACATTATTTGTAAACTCTTTTCCAATGTAATATTTAAATGATAACAGAGAATTTCCTGCTGCCTTGAATTAATGTGTAGGACCTTCTGGTCTTTCTTCTAATGTAACAGCTGAAATACATGTAGATATCACACAGAATAAGGGGAAAAAGAACCCTTTATTAAGACTTTTAAAATTCACAATGCGTCGACTTGACGCTAACATACTACGCCTCACTCGTGCGGTAACTCAAATAACAAAAACTAAACTAAAATTTCGAATATATTTACAAGTAGCAGAATTACGCTACAGGGTTCAGAATATCCTGTTTCCTAACACAGCGTCGAAAATCTAGTGGCAGCAAACTATTAGGTCTTACGTCACGTTAACCATCAATAAATGCCAAGTAGAAGCTCACGCTTCAAAGGTACAGTGTTCGCCCAAACCCTGTAACTGTTCCTTCTAGAACTCAGTATTTAAACATTTTCTCCTCAAGGTAGAATTTGCATTATTTCACGCGCGCTATCAAATTTAAATATTCTGGCACTGGCAATTACGGGAAATGAAGGCTTATAGGAAAGTAAGCATAAAATTAAATCTAACGCGTTAGTTAAAATAAATTCCTACAAGTGTAAATACTTAAACATATATATAAAAAAAAGCATCGGGTCGCCCAAGATAAACCCAACCCACAAAGAGAAGTCTCCCATGTCAGGCCTTATAATTATTTGCATGCTTCATGTGCTATAAGGCCTCATAATTCATGTGTTATTCACTTGCTTTGGATTCAGTTTATCTTGGGCAACCTTGTATTATCAGATATAGGTATTTATAAACTTATTTATCAATTATTTATATTTAACCAGAACTGTAACTTTAGTACGACATGATAACCATTAACACATACAATTTGAAATCAAAATGGACCAATCATATAGTTTACTACAATATTAGAAATGCTGTGCAGAAAAAAAAAAGTGCTAATATACTTTTGTGATTTGTAGCACTACGTCTAGAGAAGAAAGAGGAAGTTACAGCAATTGAAACTATCTGATATTGTCTTAATATTTCCGGCATTAACCTTAAACCTGTATTTTCGTTTAATAAGATTCGAGATGTACATTTCCGTTTAGCAGTTTTAAGGATACTTATCAAACATGACTTTTCGGCATCACATTAATTAGTCAAATAGCATATTTTAAGGCATTACATAAAAAATAGAAGGTTTATTTATTTAGTTTGAGAGTTATTCCATAAGATTATATGTACTAAATTTTTGAATCAGCACCGATGTTTAAGAAAATGTGTAAATATTCAGAAACCTCCTTAATGTCTAGTAAGTCAATATTTTACATGCTTGACCTTCCGTCTTCCATGTTTTGCTTTGCATGAAAATGTATAACGGTCTGACAAGGAAAGCAGAGAATGCGTCAACAAACTATAAGTTACGGAAGGTGAAAGAAAGATAGCAATAACGGCTTCGGAACCCGTTATCGCTAGAGGGAAAATTCACTATGACGTGATATGTTTACTAAGATGAAATTTTTAACTCACCGAGGTCCAGAGTGTTGGTGCTTCTGCCTTCACTTGAGCCAATCAGACAGATGACCTGTGGAAAAAAAAATTATGTAAGCAAACTTGGATGGCAATACATTAAGATGTCAGAGATACCAGTTAAAATGCACATTAAAATATGGCGGAAGTGACAGTAAAATATTCACAATAGCTTAAACGTGTCTTAAGTGATTTTTGGCATTCACTAGTCACTAGTTTAAAATTTCTTTTCTGTATTGATAACTAATATTTTCAACTTGTTTGACCACAGCTGAAGTATTAACAACGAACGTCTTGCAAAACAGGACACTTAAAAGATGCAGTAATGTCAGTTTTTTCCATTTAAAGACTTTGTGAGATTTTTCAAACACTATTTTCAAGCCCTAATAAAAAAGCGTATTTTAAAAAAATTACAATTGAAAAAAAAATGGTGATTTCAACCCCGAATTGAGAATTTGAACAAAACTGTTTATGATTGATAATTTTTTATGACTGATATGCGCTTTTGATGCGAAGAAAACTGGTTGTAGAGGATTATAAAAAAATTAATTCAATTTAATGAATATTACATAATTTTATCTCGATCTTAGAAATATTTACACCGTTTTCTCGTATTTACAAAAATCGAAATCGCTGCACAATTTTTATTGCTTTCAGAAAATTGTTTTACTTGAAGGATAGCTTGAAACATTTGCAAGCAATAATGGCTTCGGCATAATAAGCAAATACAGTCGAACTGGCTTATAGCAAGCATGACTTACCATGATATTTGCTCGTTATAACCATGTTCGTAAAAAACGGGTTCTTGAAAAAAATCATACAAATTCATACACATATATAAACTTTATTTATTTTTTATTTCTGTACAGTACAAAAGAAGTTGATTAATTTGCTTTGAACTGCCTTATTCTCTCTTTATTGTAATTCTTCACATTCGTTGAAATTCTTCACATTCGTCGTTATCATCGCCGCTTTCATTATTTTCTTCGTCTGCGTTAGCTTGAATTTCAGCTACAATATTCTCAGGAGCGGGTGTCTCGGAAGTGATAACATTGGCTTCAAAAGATACATAATTTAAAAATACTGCTTCTCTACTCATTTCGAAATTTTCCAAGTCTTCTACTTCTTCTTCCTCAATTATTTGGCCTTCTTGAGAAAAGCCCAATTCAAATTCAGCCTTTCAGAAGGAGTTGGTAATTCATGTTGATATAAAATTTTCCCATGCATCGTTCATTAGACGTATCGCTTCGAGTACGTTTACATTAGCATTTGAGGTTGTTCCTATTTTTTCTCTTCTACTGAAAATCATCAAAATAGGGTGCTTGCGAAAGTTTGATTTAAAACTTCTGATGATCCTTGGTCCATACGCTGGATAACACTTGTAGAATTCGGTGGGAAAAATTCTTTCTAATTCTCCCTCCCCCGAGATAAAAAAAGGCCACCGTCATCACGTATACCCAAGATTTATGACTAATCATTAACTTTTGGTTTGCTGCGGAATGTTAAAAAAATTTTTCCAAGAAAGGATTAGCTGAGCTGAAGAGGTAGCACAAAACTATTCCTCGCTATAACCGCGGTTTGCTCGTTAAAAGCGAGTTAAGCTCCCATAGACCAACTCCATTGTACCAACCAAATATTTTTGATTTCCTCGTTAAATCCGGGTTCTCGTTAAATCAGAGCTCGTTATAAGCGAGTTGTACAATATTTTCTAATTAAATAAGTGTTCTATACCTTGTAAATTTAGTTTTCATGTATAGAAATGAAAAAAAAAATTCCCGGCGACAAAAATGCTGTAAAATCAATCACCATGTATTTATGCTTGGATTTTGTTATAAAGCTTTTATAACCTAAGAAAACAAACATTAAGTCAAACCTTGATTTAATGAATGTCAATAGGCAGCTGAAAATTTTAGTTTAAATTGAAAATATTGTTAATTCAAAGAATTAACTTAATTAAATTTTAATCATGGTATATATTACAAATTTCTAAAATTCTAGTTTAAGCTTAATAGTCACTCGGCTATTTTATGTTTTATGTTTTAAAAATGTTTGGCGTAGAATAATTTCCCAATGTCTCTTAGACATATAGAACAAAATCAATGAAAACACATGTTAAATCGAAGACACGGTTAAATCGCTGTTGTGTTGTAATTTCTATGTCATTCTAATGAAACAGGAAAACTGTAAAAATCTTTTAAAAGACTATTAAAGGAATTTTTTTAAATATAGGAAATGTTAAAGAAATTAATATGGAGATTAGGGCGTTGCTTTAATTTAAGAAAACTTAAACGTAGTGCTTTCCTTCTATTTGCACTAATCGTACGTTAATCATTCAAAATGTGTCAAAGTTTTGGTTAAGAATACTCTAAATAAAAACAAAATTATGCAGTTCCGAACTGCATTATAGATCATAATTACAACAGTGCATTTTAAAACAAAGTATTTAAACATTTTTAGTGATCTTCGTAATTTTATTGATTACGATTATTACTGATTGTTGTTGTCTTGTCATGGAATCTCTTGGAAGAATGGTTGCCAGAGCCTCAAGGAGTTTGGATTTCCACTTCCACCCCAATTTAGAGAAGGAGGGTTCGAGGGTCTGCCATCCCTCTCCCCTACCACCAAGCCATACGATAGGACTTTTCGCTCGCCATAAATTTGAGTTCTCTAGAGGAACTATACATTTTCAAACATCCATGCCCTCTCAAGGATTCGAACCCGGGCCCTTCTGTACTGCAGTAGGTCTCTCTAACCACTTGTACCATCTGGGCGGCATTGTTATTGATTTATTACTTTTAGTGATTATTAGTGACTTAAATTATTTACATTTGAGCATTTTTTTAGTGAATGTTGAACGATAAGCCGGCAGAATTTCGTATATGACATTCACAGAAGCCTTTAGATATTACAGAAAAGGAAATGGAAGGAGTTATGCTTAACAGAATAAAACAACGCATCAGTATCCTAAATCACATTCTTTGATTTTCAAGTAGCCCACAGTTCATCTTCATTTTTACAATCATTAATATTATGGAATGAACTCAGATAAATAAATCTTCTTTAATCTTTGCAAAACGCAGACCACCGAATTTTAAGTAGGTCTAAAACCACCAAGATTATCTGCTATAAAAACAATCTTTGGTGTCCCTTAATGAGGCTTAAATACCTATCACTGATTGTATTAAAAAAAAGCATTCTGTCGTAAACTTTGAAGAGGAAATAGCAAACAACGATGGCACACACACACGCAAACGGGAAAAAAAATCTCGTAAAAATTTCTTAGTCCTTCCTTCGGGTTGCGATTATTACTTATGCTTTTAATGAGTTCAGGGATTTGATGTTATTTCCTCTTTGCTTTTCGAATACTGATGGCCTTCGGTGATGAGCCGAGTTGTTCGCTTGCTGTAGCCAAAACTCAGCGGAGCGTTAATAATCGTTAGGTGAATCGGTTCCGATTCTAGAAGTCCTTAAAGAACTGATGCTTTAATTGTACTCTGCTTTACTTTCTATCTTCTTTCTGCCGGTACCACGACTTAACTGTTGTTTTTAAAAGTTTTTGCTTCAGCTTTAGACACTTCTCTTGGTCATTTCATCCCTATCACGTGCAAATAACAATAAGGAAGACCTTCAGTTTAAACATCATAATAACTAAAGCGATGTTCTAGCTTCAGTCGACTGCCTGCTTTACTTAACTAGAATACCTAAAAATGATACCTTAGTAGATTTCCAGTTATTCATTGTTTCTTTACAGGTTATCGCACAAAGCCTATTGTTTGCCATTTTTTTTTCTTTGTCGTGAATTTAAAACTTTACTAAATAGTTATTCGTGATTTGCATGAAACAAATTTAAATGCAAAGTCGTACTGTTTGATTGTTAACCGGTATTGTTCCCGGAGCATTATTTGCATTTGCTTTACATAAGAGCTTTTGAAATTAAATTAGTTATGTATTGTAAACTAGTATAATCTGACTGCGAAATATAAGAAATTAAATTAAGGCAATTTATAAATTATAATATAGGGGCAAAACCTAAGATCTAAGGGGCAAAACCTAAGATCTGATATAAAAGCAGTCGATACTTTCATATATTATCTACATAAAATTCGATAATAAAAAGCTATTTCCTGTTTGGTGTAAGAATGAAATGACAATATTTGACGTTCAGAATATCTTCAAGTTAGTGTGTTGCAACCCCCTTATATTGCGCTGCGGCGCCGATTTATTCTCGCCAAGTTTTTAATGTAACCCTATATATTTTTTCTTTACGTAGATTCAGATTAGATCAGATAGGAGTTTGTAGCCAGTCTCCGGCGCTATATCCGGATAGTTTCGATATGAACCGAGATTAAATTCTTGGTAATAATACTAATAATGATGATGATGATTTTTAATTTATTAATTAAATTTAATTAGTTTTATGAAAGACTCTTTATTTTGATTCCGAACACGATTGATCAAACTTACCTTACGCATCTTTGTAGTGAAATAAATAACAATTTAATACTGTATTTCTTTACGATGCTTTTCCCCTACCTTTTAGTGCTAGGTTCTGAAAATTTGAAAAATATTCGCATTTGGTCTTCCTCTGTTTTACATAGTTTGGGAACTGGTTATATT
This sequence comes from Stegodyphus mimosarum, assembly GCA_000611955.2. Taxonomy (NCBI): domain Eukaryota; kingdom Metazoa; phylum Arthropoda; class Arachnida; order Araneae; family Eresidae; genus Stegodyphus; species Stegodyphus mimosarum. Next base: position 112,291 of record KK119144.1, read on the forward strand.
GTATTTCCTTGATTATTTTAATTTTTATTAAATTTCTATTTTCATTTTTCTATTAGCATTTCATCCATTTTATTTTCCCTTGCATTTATTATTTGAAACATAGTTTGGCGCAGTTTCTTCGTACAGCTACCTGGATATAGCAGATATTTTCATATTTAAGAAACTTTCTAAACACATGATTTCACCTTACTCCTATTAGTTACGTTCCAGCTCATTGTACTTACTGCTGCTGATATGGTCCATCCTCTAGAATCCAGATCTTATGTTCATCCTCTTCTTCGTTCATTCAATATCCTTCTTGGGAACTATGGTCAAGATTCATTCATGTGAGGTGCTTCTGAGGCTTTACAAGGAGTCTTCCGCTCAATATCCATCAGATATCATAATGTCAATATTACAATGTATTCTTACTGGAATGTAGGTTTCTTTTCGAGAAATAATATTGTGTTAGTTACCGATAGTTTATCAATGAGTACTTTTCATTTGTCATGTTCATTTACTTTTGTTGTTGTAGTTGTAATTTGTTGTTCATTTACTTTCATTGGTATTTCACTGGTGTTGCTAATGTAACCGTTTTCTTTGGAAATTCAATTACTTGCATAAGGTTTTCTCCTCGACTTTTTGAACCATAAACTTAGTTAGGAAAAGGGGAAACTTACACGAAGAAATATAGTATTTTGTTCTAGTTAATTGTAATTCTGTTAACTTTTTATGGACAGTTACCGGATAGCATGAAATACAGCACGAATTTAAGCGCGAGACATTGTTCAAAGTTTCATTCCTCACAGCAGCAAATGCATACAATATTACATTCACATTGTCTTCACTACCATAAACTCTTTTCCTGTAAACTAAATGTAAACTGGGCCAAATATGAGTGGAAATCATACCTGAAAAGCTAAAAAATATAACATATTAAAATGCTTCGAGCTTGTACTTCGTCAGCGGGAGGCCAAAGCTCAAGCATTCTGATTAGTCACGTTCACAAAATCCTAAAACCTTTCAGTGTTCTCCGAGTGTTAAAAAACAAATTCTCCCTGAATAAATAAAAGACTTTCTAGACTACTCCGAAAGCCCACCCCTACGTTTCTGCATTTCATAAACACTTTTCTTGTAGACAGAACGTGATAATTAAAAATTTGTCAAATCTGTATGCTTCTTCTCAATACAAATTGTTTATATTTGTATCTTGAAATTATTCATGCATATATATATATACAAGATAAAAGATATGTAAGATAAAGATATATATGTAAGATGAAAAATATGTAAATCAAAATTATAATTTAAACTAACCCCTAATTCCCGTTAATTCTCTCTCTCTCTGTTTTAAAAATCGTAATAACCTCTCTGGATTGCGTCATTTCTAGATCATTCCATTTTGCATGACCTGCACAGCGCTGATGACGTAATAATTGGGAACTGCAACTTTTAACTGGAACCAAAACTTTTCTCTTCGCGTGCTTCCATATTGGCTAACTAGGCACTTCAACATCTTTCTGTGCGTTGCTTTGTCACTATTTTGTTATGCGCGGTTTCTATCGCAGTACTTTCCAAAATATAAATGTTCTTGAATAGGCACGACTAGAGTGCCAAGTGATTGGGGCCACGAACGTCAACAGGGAAATAAAAATGGAATCAAAACCGCCTCGACTGCAAGTTTCTTTATCTTATATAGCTATTATGCATCGACGTTGCTCCGTCTTTTCCTTGCATTTATTTTTACATATATATATATATATATACATAAGTCCCCCCTTTTTTCCAGATCTCTCCTGAAGAGGTACTATTTATACCTGAGCGTTCTTGAAATTTATAAAGTTTTAATCCGAGAATAAGATCTCAGTTGAGACCTAACTTTAAAAAGTGTTAACTCATTAGTTTAAAATTGTTTTAGATGTTAAACTGGAATCTGCATATAGAGTTTTGAATGCAAATTTTTAAAAAGTGTAGAAATGAAAAACTTTAAAAACGTCAGAGAATTGCAATTTTTTAAGAGTTTATAATTTATACGTTTTTAATTTTTTTTTAACTTCAAGAAACTTGAGTGGTAAACTCTTCGAAGTACAGACCGAAACCTGAAGTTTTCAGATTACAATTTTTATGGTTTCTTTTCTTTTTTTTATATTATAAGATTCTAGTTAAATTGAGTGTCCTTGGGAACTAGAATACTTAATACGTCTGTAGCGACTATTTCGCTAGCTTCTTAAAACTGCAAGAATAAGTCCAAAGAAAGGTTGAAATAGCCTTTTATTTTAAATCAAGAATATTCACAATCGGCACCTCTCGGGCTTACAACAAGCTTCCACTTGGGCTTGAACTTAAGATAGAAAATAGGAAGCTAAATTCCTTCTAACTAACCAAAACTTTGTAAGGTTTACATTATGTTAATTAACAGTTATTTTAAGTTTTGTATCTTTCCTATCTGATTCTAATTTCAGCTTACAATTTCCTGCCAGAATGTAATTTCAGAAACGCAGATAATGCAAATGAGAATGAGTACTATTTAAGTCGTGACTTAACCGACTTCAAGAGAGAGAGTCTGATTCCCTGACTAGCGCGTGTTTGCCTTCTGGCTACGTCTCTCTTAGCTGTTATTACGCTCGGCCATATCTTAGGCCCTTGCTAGGCTTCGCCGATTTAATTAATACTTAGGGGAAAACTAGTTAGATTCTGATAGCTTCGGCTATATCCTTTAAAAGCTTTAGTTAAGCTAATTTTAATTCAAATTATTAGTATTTTTAAGTTCAAGCCCGAGTGGCGGCTTTATGTAAAGTTCCAAGTCGGAACTAACTTGTAAATATACTGAGTAATAAAGGGTTTTAAACCCTCCTTAAGTCTCACGTGTTCTGTTCACACTTAAGCGATTATTCGCTTGTTAAATTTCGTGGGGTTGAAGTTGGAACTAAAGATTTAAAGAGAAAAACCTCATAACTTAGCCGAAGCTATACAGGAATAATTAACCGAGTTGGTCCTTATTTAAACCTCACGGGCGAATGAATACTAACAATGTGGCCGAATGTAGTAAGATTTGGCTTAAACATCGATGTGGGCAGAAGGCAAAATACGCTCTGAGAACTTCTGAGCTACGGAGACGTCCCATAAATACTGGCTCTACCTCATTTACATAATGAAAACACTAAATATTCTTTCTGGCAGGCAGTTGTAGCTGGGAATAAATTAAAGGGGTTCGAAATTAAAAATAACTATTAGGAAAATAAAATAATCCCTGCAATATAATTTTCGTAATTTTAATAATCTTTATTTTAAATGCTGCCTTAGTAAATGTTTATTTCAGCTATAGCCGTAATAATTATGGTGACTAGTTTAATAATTATGGGTTTTGGTGCATTCGCTTAGAAATTAGTTTTAGGCCTGTAAACGTGCTAAATCTTCTAGAATGACTGAAAACATAATCCAACCTTTGAATAATATCAAAAGCGCAAGTATGCTCAGGATTTCACATTCAGTGAATATTTCTAAATGTTTTCCAAACAGAAAAATAAATACGCTATATTAGGACATTGCCCTTCGTTTATCACAAGAAACCCAGACCACAAGTGAATCCACCTTTTAGATCACAATATGCCGGAAACTTTGCGTAGGTCTTACAACGGCGGCGTTTTTTTTGGCAAAGAGGCACAGACATGCCCAGGGTCAGTAGAAACATTGTCGATCCAACTGCTTGACTTCACGTGGAAATCATCAGAGCAGGGCGAAGCGGCAGATCGGTTGGGCAGATACGAATTTAAACAACAAACAAATGACATGTTACGGAGCGTCAGTTTTGATTCTGATGCATCGTCTCATGTTTGTCGGCATGACAATCTAAAATACGTCAAAATAGACATTTACAGTTTTTATGGAATGGTGAATATTTATTGTTATATAATATCGCAGTCTTTAACAAAATCGTATATTAAAAAGGCGAAGGAAAAAAGTGTGTGTGCTACGGACGCAGTCAGCTGATTAATGTTTAGGTTTACAGAGTATTAAGTGCTGCCATACTTTTTTATATTCCCTATGCTAATTATATTTGGGATGTAAATTGATGAAAGGCTCCGGATATCTGCACCTGTAAAAACTGTTTATGTTTGGAGGTGTAAAAAAGGTTCCAAATGTTTGCTTAATTTTTTCCTCTTTTAGCATGTTTATTCACAAAATTTATACTAACTGTTAACACACAAAAATAGTAACTCAGTCTTTGAAAACACTGAAAATATGCGAATGCTTAATTTAATTATTCTTTGTTCTGAACCTGTGTATGGCAACGATTTGTAAACCTTTTTAAAATGGAATTCTAAGTTTTAAGAAAAAAAAAATAAGATATCCTTTTTATATATTTAAAATTGTAAATTTTTAGATTCCGATAATCCAACTAATAGGATATTACAAGCTCTGTGATTAAGATTTAACTTTATGATTCGCGTTCTGCGAACTGTTTTTATGTTAGTTTACAATATTACGAGATGCAAGTTACTTTTACTTTTGCTATTATTTCTTGTTACGTTAGTTATTATTTCCAGCTATGATAGCTATGATAACACCTGATTAATGTGACTCAGAAAGAAGAGACAAAGTGGCGAAGATAACAAAAGGGCGAAGAGGAAAATGCGTGTGTAGTGGACGCCCTCAGCTGATGAATGTTTACAAGTAATGTTTTCGAAAATGAAGGTAATCAAAACAATCAGAGATATCATTGAACAATCAAAAAATTTTCTTTCTCTCCACGCGCAGTACGAGTTAACATCAGCATTGAGCAGTTAAAAAAGTTTAATTCTCTCCCAGCGCTCTACGAGTTAACATTAACACATCAAAACAATTATTCGAAACAGATCATTAGGGACTGAATACTAGAGCTGAACGCTGGATAGCTATGTTGGTTGATCATTTTAATTTAAAGCATTATTCGGCTCGTTAAGGAAATAAGAGACTTGATTGTATAAAATAAAGTTGAAAACAGAACTTTAATTTCATATTATAATCAGACGTTCAGTTAAATTTCACTGATCAGGAAAATTTTACTGTTCACTTTTCATTACTTTATTACTGCACACTACAAGAAATTATGAAACTTTAGCAGCCAGTAAGCAGATAACTAGATCTGTATTTAATTAGTACAGCTTTAGCTGAAGTCTTGGTTAGGTTTTGAATAAAACTCTATGGATTTCGAGGGTGATCAGACACAAATTCCTTTTCTTCAGAAGCAAAAGAATTTTTGCAAAAGAGGAGGCGTGACAACCCTTTTATAATGAAGATAATCGGTGAAGCGAAACGAACATAGTGACATTTATCGAGAAAATTAGTAATCAAACGAAAGAAATTAAAATATTAGAATTTTGAAAGCATTACGAAGGATTAAATTGGAAAAAAATAGTTAATTAATTGGACACGAATATTTAGTTAATTAATGTCATTAACGAAATTTTTATGAATGTGAAAAATTTCAAGGAAATGCAGTTCACTGTATGAAGAAGTTTTACGAGTAATTTTTGCAGAACCAAAGTTAAAATTGTGATTAAGTAGCCACCTATGATTAGATATCAATGATTTGCGTGTTTTTCTTTCTCTAATATAAGATTACTTATTTAATTATAACTAATTAAAAACGTAATTATTACAGAACCGTTTTTTTGAAGAGTACAACAAATATTTGGGGCATGTGGATTGGCTATAAAAGCACAAAATACTTCAAAAGTTTATAAATTTGGATTTACGTTAATGATTTTTATATTTAAATCTACAATTAAAAGAATATATTTGTGCAAGAGCATTGTTAAGATGAATATGAAGAAACTAATCAAAATGGTTCATTTTAAGTTTGAAAACATTTGAAAACATCTTACCCCCAAAAGAAATGCATTTTAATTTCAAAATGCTGGTTGGAAATAATGTTAATTAAAACTCTGTTTGTATCTCAGTGTTACATTCCTTTATGAATGTACAGTGTTACATTCATGAAGTTGGATCGCCAAAGCAGTTGGATCGACAAAGTTAACAAACTGCCTCTATACTGAAAATGAATTCTGCATATAAGAATGCCTCATTCTGTTACTGCTAATTTAGTAATATGAGAAAGAGGATACTTTTTGTCATTAAAAAAATTCTCTAAAAAAATTAAGAGGTTATTTAAATATATTATTGCATTTCCACCTACTTTTCAGTTAAATGTTTTAACTAAATGTTCCAGTAAATTTTATATTGTCGTCAAGTTTCTGGGATTCTTTCTGAGATTAGCCATATATTAAATACATAAATTAGATTAGCCATATATTATATACCTAATAAGTATTTCTGGAATAATTTTCAGCTTGCAGTACTAAGCATTACATTATTTAATATTATACATTGACTTATTCATTTATAAATTGGGTCAAAATACATGAAATAGCAAAAATCGTCACCTCAGTAGGTCAACTAGTGGTCGATTGGTTAAAACTAATAGATTACTAAAAGTTGTATTTTCGACCGACAGTTCAAGCTACATCAGGCCTATATGGTTTGTTTAATGTGTAAAGTAAATAGGGACCAGTTTCCATGAGAAATTCCTTCATTAAGGCATCCCTTCTCATCCATGAATAGATTTAGTCTGTTTTGCTATAATCGAATAATTTAATCATTTGATACCTGTTTCAATAATTACAGTTTCACTAACATTATTGCATTTGTTTTATTTTTAAAACAGTTGCACAAGCTGGGGAGCTGTAAAATGAGTTACTGAATTACTTCTCGTTTTTTCTGACAGAGCCATAGCGATCCAATAAGGGTACAGACGGCTAAGCCCTTTATAGGCCTCTTCTTTGTATCTTGAATGGCAACGTTATCTATTATGGCACTGCAAGAAAAATTTGATGAGGCCATTCAGGGCCGCTCAGAGGCCCAGATCCTCCGTACTCAAGTCTTCTGCCAGCAGCCTCTTTGTGGATCTATTTCCATAGCTGTTAAATCTTCGAGTTTTATTGGAAGACTCCCTGTTTTTATGACATTTTCCGTTCTCCCGGTAGATCTCTGAATCTTCCAGGCCCACCAGCGGACAAGCGCCTGGCCCCAGCCACCACCCCAAGCTCTTATTGGACACGATTTGTGATGTCATATAGTGACGAAATGAATTCCCCGCGGCATTTTTGCGCGCCAAAAGCTTGAGCCCCAGCTCCACAAATTCACATTTATACATAACCAAGACCAAAGCAGTATAAGTTCACTTAACGTAAACGACACAGATAATGAAATCTCAACCTGACGTCATAAACGGCAACCAATAAGAACAGAGGTGGTGGCTGGGGCCAGGCGCTTGTCACCAGCGGCCGAGCGGTAGTCACTAAAAGCTGGTATTTCGGTCCGGAGTTCGAATCGGCGAACGTTCGAACCGGCGAACGGGTTGGCTGCATGGCCGTTTTCGTTGTTTTCCGATGTGTGACGTCGGAAAGCCATTCAGATGGGTGACGTTTAAGGGACACGAGTCAGTTTCCCTTAGATAGCCCTTCACGAAGGCATCCCTCCCTTAGGCAGATAGCCCTCGTGTGTTTTGCCATAACCAAATAAGTCAAGCCAATATGTCATTGAATCTTCTGCTTTTAGATTTTCAATCTCTACTAAGCAAAATGTTTCCCAACAATTAATTACATTTATTTAGTTGACGAAACTTAAATTGTATAAGTTCCACTCCTTCGTTAGTGATTTTAGCTTGATTTTATTGTTCACTTTCATTGGATCTGCGATATTCGTAAAACTTTTTATGAAGATTCGCCTAGTGTTAAATGACTATTAATATTTCCGTTTATTTTTTTACGTCATTATAGGGACTGCATTACTAAGCTTATCCGTACAATAGTACGTACATTAATATTATTAACTTAATTTTTATTTTATTTAAAAGTACTTTGATAAATAAAAGCTTTTGTTCCATACTCAAGACTTTCTAAATACAAAAGTGTATGAAAATTACAGAATGAAAAAAACATAAAATTCAGAATATCTAATTAATTAAAGGTTAATATATTTTATTTCAGAGTCATACCGTAAGCAGTCAATAATATGAATCATGGATTATAAAGTGAATTTAAGTCAATTTGAAATTCATCTGAAATGGCTTTTCCGCGCAGCTAGAAAACTTTTCTCAAAATTCTCGGTTTTTTATATTTCAACATTGGCAGCTATATATTTCTGATTAAGTATACATGATTATCATATAGAGATAAAAAGAAATACTCTAAGCATGTTCATTAACTCTTACGTTGCATTTTATTTTAAGTTCACATAAACCAAATACCACAAAGACAAAAAAACTTGATATTTTTTCTATTTTTTTATATCATATTTACCCTAAACGTCGCTATATTCAGCTACTGTAGTGCCTGAAAAACGAAAACGGTAGCTTTCTTATTCCAGAATCGTGCCTTAATAATCGAAATTAATGATTTACCAAACCTCACAGTTTTATATCCATAAATTTCATTTAAAAGGTGCCATTACTTGTAATTTATTTGAAGGAAGAAAGATAGCAAAATCGATAATCCACCAAAACTTTCAGTGTGATAAATCGATCAGATAGTACTTTCGATTTAATTTCATTTCTGGGCTACTGAATCGTGTTTTCAACGTCACGATTTTTCTCAGGTCAAGATGACTTCCATGTTGAGAGAATCTGAGGTGTAATAGGGGGCCTTTTGGGGGCAAATGACCCTAAAACCTCACCTCAGTGTAATTAGGCGAATTCTTAAGCAAAACTTTTTCGATGTCTGGTTCATAACAGGTCAACATTTTGGTGAACTTTCAAAATTCCAGCTCCATACTGCATTCAGGCACGTAAAGAAATTTTTGGTTAATAATAGAAATACATAAACTTTCTTCAGTTTTTTTAATTAGCTTATGTGACAATTACACATTTCAGTCGGATGCCAATTATTTAATATTATAATTGATTAGTAAAAGTATAGAAGTTAAAGTAAGGTCCTGGAATCATATAAGTTAGCAAACATTCACCCTCATATGCATTCCACTGGTTTTAAAGTTATACATTTCCTTAGGTTCGCTAAAATTTCACCCATATTTTAAAAATCTGTTTTGGCCTTCGAAAGATTTTATCAGAACGCATTATTGGTGTTTTGAATTTAATTACGAATATTATAATATATTCAAAATTCAAGAATATCAATGAAAGTAATTATCGCATTTAAGATTTGGTATGCAAATAAACAGATGCACATCAAAATTTCAACGAAAAATTATGAAATTTTATAAAATTAAAAGTATTTAACTAAAAGCAATTCTTTGATGCATCTGAAACCTCTACGTTTTCTTGATGTGCAGTTTTATCTAAAACCATTCTTTGTGACATTTTTCTTCACAGCATTTAAACAAATTTTGAAATGCTATCTACATAGAGTAAACATTTTGCATACTTAGCTATGCACTTTCAGTCGTTACAAAATGCACATTTCCCCCTTTTAATTTTAATGGAAATTTTTCTTACTTCTTGTTATGCAAGAGTGTTCTATTTTTTTGAACGCATTTTTGATTTTCACGAGAAAGGTTTTTATTTGCAGTTCTTTCAATTCTACTATCTTGAAAGAGATTTACTGATAGTTGCTTCATAAAGCATTGTCTCTTCGATTCTGAAGAATGGCATAATAATGGTTAAGACTTCTGAATGATGGTAATTTGACATGGTTTGGGTTCAATCCCATTCGAACGGACTGGCTGCACGGTGCGTTATTCTACTTTTCTCCATTTGTAATGTGAATACGAGCCACTTTCCTTTAAGAAGTCCTCCACAAAAACTTCCCTTCTCTTAGGCAGATAGTCCTCGTGGTTTCGCCGTTTCCAAATTAGCTAATCTAACCTAATCGAGTCTGAAGAAACTAAACGAATTGAATAAGGGAACGCATGAAACTCGCTACGGTATCAACTGCGTAGGAATGAGAATAGGAGAATTAAAAAATGGAGAACAATCTCAACTTGAGAGTTGTATGCACATTTTGATACTTGGTGATAAGATTGCACGAAGAACGAATGAAATTAAAGAATAAATAAATAATATTAAAAAACGATTAAACGAAAGTGAATCAGTTATTTTATTGTTTAATTTTGCCACATAACTCAAAACTTTGCGCAACAATGAGCAGTAAAAGTTAACAAAATAAATGAGCTCAAGAAATTAAACAGAAACTCTACTGCACACAATGTTTCGGGTAAGAACATTATTAAACATTAATAAATATTGATCAGCTGAGTGGGTGCACACCAGACACATTTTTTCTCTTCGCCTTTTGGAGTAAATGCTGCCTTAGCATTTTCCCTTTTGTTTTACATACTTTTACCCAAATAGTACTTTACAGTTCTGTCAGCAGAACATTCAGTTTTGAAATAGCCTTTTTATGCTATCATTTTTTAATCCATTATTTGTTCGTTTAACTAAATATGGTAAAACTTGAGTATTTTGATTGAAAAGGGATATAACTACAATATGTATGGCTTTGGAAAGGATTTTCTGAGGCAAATTGGTTTCGCGATATATATAGAAAAACTACAATTTTCTGAGATCATTTAAACTTATCTTCACGAATTTCATTACAAATGTGTTCCTCATTCAATCAATTCAGCTTCGCGACAAAACAAAACTACACAAAAATGCAAAACATCTTCATTAAAAACCATAAAATACAGAAAAATCTAAAACACCAGATACAATTAAAAACAGTTAAAAAATACCGAAAGTTAACTTTTAGTCCCACTGAGAAAAAACACTGATGTTGGTGCACCAACCGACTTAATTCACTATTCCACTATGAGTTTCAAACATCAACAAATTACGGTCTCGTTAGGCCTCGTGGTAACTACTTTATTACTATTCACTGGATCACTACATTACCATTCTTCAAGCATTAAATCCAGACGTAAGTGATGTTTCCGTTTCGTTATCAATACACATAAATTTATTTACATAAAATACAATGGTTGCAAGCATTATTATTAGGCACACGCGTTCATTATTATTAGGCTTAGCACCTTCGTTCTTCCATGAAACTAAAGATAAGTTATAGAATAACATCACAGACGGGACGCTCGGAGCGCCACCTAACGGCAGAAGCTATCAATTCATAACAGGCCTAGCTCCACTTAAAATTTTAAGTTGTTGATAAATTCTACAACTAACGGACGTTACGAAAAAAATCGTTCTGAATTCACTTCAAATCCATTTTACAATCCGTTTTGGAAAAAACAATCCTGTATTCTGTCCGTACGTACAAATGCCACTCAAAAAAAAAAGTTCAAATGAATTCGAGTGCAGTCAAAATGGATATTTTTGTTGAAATATGACACTGGAAATTTTTCGCGATAACAGTACTTCCTTTGCTTGGTACAAGGAAGCAAAAATGGCAGATTTTATGCAATCCGTCGAACGGACGGCTAAAGAAGAGAAAGAATGTAATACTTAACAATAGAACACAAAATAAATAAATAAATTTTTTCTCGTTTCGCATGATGTCTATTCATTAGTATTTCTTATCACAGAATGAACAATGCAAGTATATAAAGCTATTTTTTATAATTCATTAATAAAGAGTTTTTTTCAACTGAAAAGTATTCATTCAATCAAGGAATCGTCTTTTTTTTAACTGCGATCAATGGACATGCAATTTTTTTTAAAGTGTTTTTTGTTCTTCCATTAGAATTAAATTGAATTGTCTATGAATGTCACATTATAGTCTGAAATTGCGCAAATATATGTAATAGTCGCTGATGAATTTAACTGCAGTTTCGTATTGCATTATAACAGATTCCACACAAGTGGTACCTGAAATCAGCAAATAACTTGATTAAACTGAACGATGTAAAATGGTAATATTTGGGAAATATATTAACTTAGGCTTTTCTAAGACCAGGTTCTGAAGTTTCAGAAAAACTATTTATAATATTAGTTTACACAGCAATGGCTTAAGGTCCAGAGTTTAAGCGTTGCAATATCTAACATAATAACGGAAAATTGTTCAAGATCAAATCATAATTTATAAATTAAAAGTAACAACGTTCATTCAGGAACCATTTACCTGATAAGGATTAAAAAAGTATATGATTAGAAAAAATATAATTTTCGCAAAACATTTTATCACAAATTAGTTACCTTTAATTAATATGTATCCATACACGCTATTTTCGGATAGACACACATATTTTTATTATTATTTATCATCAGTCATAACTTTAGAATGACGTCTTATTTATGAAGACCCAACAAAAGCACCGGATTTAATATACCCAAAAAGTGCTTTTCGTTTAGAAAATGGAAAATATATTTACATACTTATAATAGGTAATGTTCTGATTTAAGAATATTGAGTTTTATTTGGCTCGGCACAACAATGATATTTTTATCATTATCGCATCTTCGTTGCACTTTAGTCGACATGGAGCTCCTAAACAAAGAAACAGCGAATTTTAATCGTCAAAACTCATTACAAGAATGGCGACTGTTATGCATAAACTGTTAGCAAGCTTCGTGCAATCTTTGGAGGTGAAAATGGACCTTTTGAAACTGCAGTTCGCAGAGTACTAAAGAAACGTAATGAGACAGGCTCGATATCAGACACTTAATCATCACACTCTCGATCCAGCCGACGTACTGAAAACATCGCTGTTGTGGGTGTTAGCTATATTGCATGTTCCCCCAAAAATCGAAACTTAAAGAGAAACAACAAAAGAACTTACAGAGGAAATTGAACATGTCATCAGCCACCTCAATAAGCATATATATAAAGTTATTACGAATTTCATCGGGGAGCGCGGTGCTGCGGAGCAAGTCGTGGAAGACATAAGCTAGCCATTATTATTCAGCTTTAAATCGGAGTATTTACGAGTTGTTAGTACGTAAATTAATTTTCCATTTTCTGAAAATAGACATTTTATTGGACATATTATATCAGGTGCTTTTGTTGGGCCTCCTTTTATTAAGAAAATGCTGTTGTCATATGTTTTTGAAAACTCTGAGATCTACATGGAGAGATTTCAAATAAATTTTGGGAAGTCTGTTTGATGCAGCTAGGAAAGGAATAAAAATAGCGGAACTGAAAGTGAAATTGAGATGTGGAACGAGCATAAATATAAAACCATTGATTGTAGCAATCATATCCGTTTATAAACAACCACAAATTTAAACTCCACTTATGAGAGTAAAATGTAAACCTAATGGTTTCTCAAAACATGAACTGAATACAGAGTTTTGCATTAAATTTTAACTTTCTTCCTACAAACGATTTTGTCAAAGTCAAAAATAGAAATCTATGATCATAATACCTGAAAACTACACAGGAAATTACTTCGGTAGAGTTTACGTAATTTTCAATTTTCTTAGCTCCAAGGGTTATAGCTAACGATAAAATAATTGGGATTTAGCAAAGTAAACGCTGTGCTGTTTCGGAGACATGCAGATAAAACCGAAAATAACTCCACATTGCTGTTACATTCCGACGAAATAGATTTTGGAGCAGTTGTATTTCTCTCATTCATCATTTCTGCACCGTTAAGTTCTGTCACGTAAGATCATGCTCTGAAAGACGAGCAACAAAATGTCGACTGAATGTTTACAATGGGGCAACTTTTTGAATATGTAACAAACCGTGGCAGTACCACGAGGTCTATTCTAAGCCGAAAGGGAAATCTGGAGAAGTACGCAGTGAACCGAGCGATTCTGTAACAACCAAACCCTTTTCCTGTCATTCCCCATTGAAAGAAATATGGAAAAGTGTAAGAATGACATGTCACATTATTTTAATGTGTTTGCGTAAGTTCTGAACTCTTCAAAAACCTAAATGACGACTCGTTAGCTGTCACTTCGGCTGCCTCCTCGCAACCAAAATGCGCAATTTACGAGCACAATTTGAGCACTCAAGTCAAAAAGCCATTTTCTTTTTTGCTTCTTCCATATGCTATGAAGACCCTGGATATGGCCCCCAAATTGACACTGGTTATGGAAGTGCGATGTTCGGGTGACACTGATAGGTGTCAAAGTCACCAAGCGCATCTATGTTTTTCTTCTTTTCTGCTGACGGCTATGCTCTGTTTTCACGCATGCGCGATTTCAATGTTCTATTGAATACGTGTTTCTCGTACGATAATGGCAATATGTGAGTAAATAAATTCTTTGCACTTGACGAAGACAAATCTCTCATTAATGTCATTTAGAAAATGATTTTCCATTTCAGGCGGGCAGCTCAATCGCTCGCTGTGATCAGAATTGAAGATAACATTGAGGTAATTGGTTAACTACTTAAACAATTGCGAATCGCGTGAAGCATTACATTTATATCGGTGATTGTAAAGCACCGGAATTCGTAAGTGAAAGTTTAACTTTCGCTCTCTAAATAAATATAAGTAATTTTCTTTATAATTTTGATGCATCATCTTCCACGGACTGTCGAGCAAATAAATTTCCTCCACAGAAGGTGATGAAAAAATTATTGCAGCGCTGATACTGAAAGGTACATGAAAGGGACACATTTTTTCCATCGTATTTCAAAATAAATGGTTGAAATTTTCTGTACAAAAAAATGCCGCTAATTTTCAGACTTCAAGCCAGACATTTTTGTTTTTCACTTTTTTACTCATTTGTTTGGTCTTTTATGTACTTTATAAAATATAGTCTATAGGTAAAGCTTCAGGAGATCGAAACTGTTTCTACTTTAGTGTTATGCCTAATTTTCTTAGTGCAAAATTGTTGACATTAAAGTGATTACAAGTGAGAGGGCATAGAACTAATTATTCAGTTCTGACACACATTCAACTTACTCCCATGCTGTAAGTGCATGATACGTGGCTTTTTCAATGCTTGAACGATGGTGCCAGCCCTTTTTGAAAAATTATTATAATCGATAATCACAAACGGGGGGCAAAAGGCATTTGCACTTGCATTTATTCTTATGAGAGTTTGCGTGGCAAATTTAAATATAATTTTTAAGAATAGACTTTAAGAACAGACCATTTATACTTCTAGTCATACATTGTAGGCGCATGAAAATCATCAGCTTTTCAATCCCCAGCTTTAAATGAATTAGCAGATTTAACATAAATATTTTGAAAGCGATTTCGGCACTTTTTACGTAACACTCATTTTCATTAAAAAATTATCTTTATAATGCAGTTTGAAATACTTAAAACAGGTGAGTCTATTTTTAAGCGAAGATTTTGAGCTGCGAAATCTCTCCTCCCCCCCCAATAGCTGAGAAATACGCATAAATAGTTAGCGAAAGATAGTGGTTATCAAGGAGCAAACAGTTTAATGCATGGACATTCTTGGCTAAATTGTTTATCAAAATGCATTGCATTGCTTAACCTACGTTTTTACTTCCTTGTACAAAGTAGAGAAAGTATTGTAATCGTGAAAAATTTCGAGTGTCATATTTCAACGAAAATATCCATTTTGACTGCTATCGAATGCAATTTAATGATGTTTTTGCGTGACATCTGTGCGTAAGGACAGAATAAAGGACTCGTTTTCCTAAAACGCATTGTAAAATGGATTTGAAATGGATTCAGAAGAGATTTTTCGTGACATCTGTGCGTACATACGCCCATTATGTAACTCACATAACTCAAAAACGAGTAAACTCAGACCGTTGAAATTTTCTATATGGGAATGCTATAACATGTAACACCTCTCATTTTGTATAACTGTAACACCTCTCATTTTGGCTGTAATCGAATACGTTTAGTGCGGTTATATATAATATTCACTCTGTCGCTCAGCTTGGTGAGCTCAGTTTTTTAATCTTGTATGTGGGTTTAAGTGGGATTAAGTTTAATGGAGCAGCTATCTGTTTGCATTTGAAACTTAGTAGAATAGTGAATAAAGTCAGTTTCTGCACCTTCAGTGTCTTTTTGCCGAGTGGGATCAAAAGTAAACTTTCAGTTTTATGTACCGAAAAATCTTCTGGCCGAATTGCTTGTTTTCAAACTAGATTTAATTGTAAAAATTGTTTTTTAACTGTTTGAACTGCATTTTATGTTTTATTTATTTATTTTTTCCTATATTTTTCAATTTTTAGCGAAGATGGATGTTTTGAGTTTTTATGTATTTTTGCTTTGCCGCGAAGTGAGAGCTGAATTAATCAAATGAGAAATATATCTCCAATGAAATTCGAGGAAATAAGTTTAAATGAAATGCGACAAAAATGTGTATAATTTAAAAGGCCGTATAACGAAGTCATGTGGTGCCCATATCAGATATTTTTTTACTAGCCGCTAATAAAGAAAAAATATTTCATGATTTTAATGAGTTCGGCTCGTGTAATTTCATATCTCATTATTTAAATGAATCAAATTTAAAGGTAGAAAAACTATTCTTAATACTACGCTATTTGATTGTTTTATTTTGGTACATTGCGGAGAAAGCTAAGAGTTCTATATAGGCTTGACCACTTAAAAATCGAAAGACTGATGATCTCGAATTGAGAAGGAGCTGAAAAACTAATCTTAAGAACTGAATTTATTGCTTTTAAATCATTTGGTTTACTTATCAATAATAGAAACGTTAAATTATGCTTTTCTAAATGGTAACATGCTGGAAGATAAAAGTACTTTATTTTAGGCAGTAGCAACACATTTATTTTAAATAGCCGATTTTATTATAAAAGCGAAAGGTATTACATTTTGCCGAATGGCAACAGTTGGGTGCGAGATATTTTTTTTTTAAGTTCGAGTAGTATTGTTTCTTTTCGGTTTTAAATCACTCAGTTTTTTAATCAAAATTCGTTAAATTCGTACAAAATATGAAATAAATCAAAAACAAATTCGAAATTCAAAATTGGACTTTTGAGATGCACTATTCGGATGGAGGACTACGCGCGTTGAATTTTTTTGTACTCTAGGTTACAAAGTATTTTCTCCCTCTTTCAAGCATGCCTTCGTGGTGTAACGGTTAACACACTCGGCGCATATTCAAGAAGTCCAGGTTCGAGTCCCGGCGAGGGCATTGCTTATTTTTCACGACATGTGCTCCAAAAATACCTAAAGACTCTACAAGGTGCCATTGTCTTTTTCTTCGCAGTACAAGGAATATACCTACAAATTCTAAAGATAAAGATTTAAAATAATTCCAGCAATATATTCCAACAACATAGATTTACTAGAATAAGTCCTAGAATAAATAAATAAAAAAAAGAGAGGAAAAGATATTAGTATTGGAACCGAATAAGCGAATGATTTCTTAGAAATAGCTGAATTGTTAGCTCGAATGATTAGACGGTTAGAGAATATTATTTATTATTAATATTACTAAAAAAAAGAAATTTCTTGGGAAACTAAAAAAAAAAATGCAAGTCCATAATGTAGGATGTTTCCGTTACCCTTCCAATAACTGTTTATTTAAGTCAATTCTGCACGAAAACGAATTTCAGAACTACTCAAGGTATGTTTTATTTTGAACGAGAAGAATATTTTGCAGATTATTCTAGCGATTCACGTGCATTCTTCGAGGAATTTCCAGCGATTTTCTTTGTGAATAGTAAAAAAAGTAGAGAAAATTACCCGCTCGTTTAAACGTAACGGTTCGAAATTACGGTTCAGAATCAATCCCGTTGGAGTCATCGGAATCACATGAGTGTAAGAAAACGCCCAGCTTGAGACTGGCATTAGCGTCTTCGCTAGTCAATGATCTGGGTCACGCCAGCTTTCTGAAATCGGTTTTCCTTGATCGGATCTGAAAGGGCCACTCTGTGATCGAGATCGGCATGTAATTGATGCGACGGACTGATAGGGGGTCTCGAACCCGAGATCTCAATTGCTGCATCGTCCGAATCCTTTTGGTAATTCGCAGGTCACGAGGCCCTTTGTAGCCGTTAGGGTTAAGTAGGTACTTTTTCTTGTCGTTGATGTTGATAGCGTTCAACACATTTAAGGTTTAATTTTTTTTACTTAAATCTTATCTTTCTTTCATCCTTAACCTCTTCCTTTGGACTGAAGTTTGGCATAAAAATTGTATTGGGATGATATACCCACGTAAAGGCTAAAGTTGGTGGAATTGATGATTATATTACAACATAATAACAAAATCCTTATAAAAGCTGTGGAATTTTTAACTGATTTCTGAGACTTGGGAATGATGGATTGTTCATTATTATTTTACAGATGTGTTAATATTTCTTTACGTAAATTGTTAAGGTATTATCTCGATTAAAACAAATAATTGCCAAACTCAGATAGATGCCATGCTTACGTTTATAGTCCATTTCCAAACATCGCGTGAAACCGAAATCACAATTATTCCGAAAGCAATTAGAAAACACACGAAAGAGAAATTACCTATATTACAATTAACAGAAAAACACTATTAACAATTTATCTATATACTAAAGCAGTAGCCGAAGAGTAAACTTACTACGTTAAATGAGCAATATTTTTTAAAATACTATATTTCTTTGCGTTTTCTTCCTAGTATTTAGCGAGTTTTCCCCTTCATTTATTCAAATAATTTTTTCTTCTAAAGACTAGTTTGCTGGCAAATTGTATTCCCTCAATTATTTTCATTTTTATTCAGTGTATTTAATTTCCATCTGAATTTTTGTATTAGCACTTCATTCATTTTATTTTCCCTAGAATTTATTAACTGAAACGATTTTGTGCAGATTTGTCATTAATATACCCAGACATGGCAGATGTTCTCAGATGTTAAGAAACTTTCCAAACATGTGATTTCACGTTACTTCTTTTATTTACGTTCCAACTCACCGTAGCTTTATCTACTTCTGATGTTTTCGATCTTTTGTTTGTTCCCTTCTCCTTAGTTTCTCCGATCTCCATTCTTGGGAACTGAGATCAAGCCTCATTCATGTGAAATGTCCTTGGGACTTAACAAGATAATTTGCACGGGGAAGCTCGACATGTCCGGCTCACTTACCGTCAGATATCCTCAAGATCCATCAGTGTAATGCTAATATTACTATGTATTCGTACTGAAATGTAGGTTTTTTTTAGAGAAATATTACTGTGATAGTTACCAGTAGTTTATCCATCACAATTTTTCATTTTTTATGTTTTCGCTATAACCGTGTTCTTCGGAAATTAAATTATTTGCAAAATTTTCCCCTCTAGATTTTCGAACGATAAAATTAGTTACAAAAAGAGAATGAAAACGGGAGATAATACGTAATATTTAATTTACGTAAATATCCAAAATTTAACATTAGTTTTTGATTTTTTTAAATTTGTATTCTTTTTAATTTACGTAATTTTATTTTTAAAGAACTTCACTTCAAAACAGTAAAAGCAATGTTTCTGCTTATGGAAAAACAATGCATTTTACTTATGTAAAATTTGTTTATGCAATGTTTTTTTTTTATGTAAAAGCAATGTTCTTGCATTTTTGTTAGAAACCATTTGAAACAGGAGAGAATAATTCCACAGATGATTTAACTTTATGATTGGGAAATATACATTTTTTAGGTGCTGATTTAATACAATGTTTATATATTCCGGATTACGTACAATTCATTTACGTACTGATGGACATAAAACAACTCCCAACAAATACCGTACAAAATCCGAGACTCGGAATCTTTCGGACTTCGGTGATTCCGTATTTTAGATCATTAATTTCAATACGGTAAAATGACACGTAGGCATGGCAACATTGGGGCTTCGCTTATTGTTTAGGTCAGATGGAAGAATGCTAGCCCCTCCACAGGGCCAGTCCGGAAAAAATTTTAGAATTTAGAGGAGCACCGAGACGCAAAAATTAACGATGACGAAATTCTTAGAAATTAGGCATTGGGCAGCAAAATTTTTAGAATTTAGGGTACACGGAGAGGGAAAATGCATAGCACCGGCCGAAGATCTTTCTCACCACCAGCACGACCTCTCAAGGGCCGAGACTGTGATCCTAGCCAGCATAAATACAAGTTTAAGGAATATATAATTGCGGTGCGAAGCCTTAACTAGCAAGTGTTTGAAAGTGACATGCAGGATGCCGGAATTCCAGCTACTGAAGAGAAAGATGGCATTTACCACACACTTGCTTTTATTTATTTACTTTTTGATATTCTTTATTCTTGGATTTTATAAGGGGGGATTTTTTTATTATTTCATTTTATTCATTTATTTATATCTTTCTTCGCTGGTTGTCTAGAGGTTCGGATATTGTTTCTGGTTATTGGACGTCCTGATTTTGGACTTAATATTGTATTATGACATCATCGCTTTCACAGCTGTTATCCAGTATATTTTCCTTTTGGTTTATTTCTAAAACTGTTCTATTTTATGCATTTCTAGGAGAAATTTTCCCATTATTACACAATAAACAAACAACTCATTTTTAAGACATGGCCGGTTAATACACTCTCGCTTAATCGGGAGACACACAAGTACAATCACATATTTATTGCGCTTTCGGAAAACCTAAGCGGATACTAAATATGGATCAGCAGCTTTCAAGTTGTAATATTTATCTGCTACAAAGCAGAAAGGATTATTAAAAGATAGATAGCAATCCGCCCCACCCAGGATCAAGATGAAATTACCAGTATGCAGAAAACTTATCATTTCGCTAGTAGTAGCCTCGTGCAGAATGGTAGATTATTTATTACAGTCGGCGCCGCTTAGTATGTTCAAGCTTGTTTTCGGCCAGTTTGTTTTGGTGATATTAATCAGAAGATAACATTAAAAGACGAGAAAAAATGACCTTCGAAATTATTATTGAATCCTTGGATTATGACTAATTTAATATGAATCCATGGATTATAACTAATTTAATATGAATCCATGGATTATGACTAATTTAATATGAATTCATGGATTATAACTAATTTAATATGAATCCATGGATTATGACTAATTTAATATGAATATAACTAGAAACACATAAATAGGCAATTTTATAAGCTATTTCTCCGGCCTTCTTCGCATATATGCCTTCGTGGTGTAGTGGTCAGCACGCTGGGCGCGCATTCCAGAAGTCCGTGGTTTGAGTCCCGGCGAAGGCGTTTTTCATTTTTCAATATCTCATTCTTCATAGATGCCTAACGTCGGATATTGTTCGGAGAACAGCCTTGGTTGCGCCAACACGGCTTCTTTAAGGGTATGGGCGACATTTCATCATGCCAACGGAAGTAAAGAATAAATACTACAGTAATAAATACTAATGATAAATACTACAGATAATAAGTAATACTACAGATAATCCGTTAGATAGATAATCCGTATTACGGCTGTCTACCTAGAGGAAGTACGTCATCGAATGACAACCATTGCCTGCCATACCACAATAAGCTGTTTCTCCCTTTAATTACTATACTACAATAATAAATACTAATAATAAATACTACAGATAATAAATAATACTACAGATAATCCTTTAGCAAGAGAAAAGTATTACGGCTGTCCGCCTAGAATAAGTACGTCATCGAATGACAACTATTATCTGCCATACCACAATAAGCTGTTTCTCCCTTTTTGGCGTAAAGGCTGTTCTTCGAACAATATCCCCTAATGTCTCTACAATTCCACAGCATTTTGATTAGGAAAATGTAAAAATTTGATCGGGAACTCAGTATCTTTAATGCAAAAGGAATGTTTGGAAATTGTTTGACCGATGCTGCCAATGCCTTGTACAGCGTCCTCATTGGAAGAGTAAAAGTCCATTGGAAGAGTCCGAAGTAAAATTTTAAATTAAGCCGTCCTCCAAGAAGACTTAGTTTAGTGTACATGTTTTGCTTTTTTATTTAGTTTCTTGTTTTTATTTATTTATTAATTTATATTTCAAGGAGAGAAGAAAAATCTTCAGATCTTTTTTTACTCCTGAAGAACAAAGACTCATTGAACCGTTCGCTTTCTGTTCGCATTCCAATTTGATAGAGTTATTCAAAATTTACAGCAAAGTGAGACATCTTGTCCACCAGCGGCTCACAGGTAAAGTCGCTGAAATGATTGTTTTTTTGCCTAATTTAAAATTTTACATTTGTTTCTTCTCTTCCAATGAATGAAAGATGTTCTTCGAGGATTAAGATTAGGGTTACAGCATCGATCAAATAATTTCCAGAAATGTTATGAATACTTCATCTATTGTGTTAAAGACATTATGAGGAGTTTATAAAGAGCCGTTTGCATTGTCTTAATTAAAAATACTGTGAAAATATCTATTTAAATGTTTCTTAATATTTTATATTAAATTAACTAAATTCCATCGCTATTTTGAAAGATATTTTTTTCTCGTCATTTGATGTTACTATTCAATTAATGTTATCAAAATAGCCACGAACGAAAGTTAACACACAAAGCGGCGTCTACTGTAATAACTTAATCCAGTTTTCCAAATCATATTCTTCATTTTTGCATGGACTGTTGCATTTCTTTCTCTTGGAGGGGGAAAAAATTCGTCTGGAAAACAAATTTATCAGAGGAAGTAAAATATAGTTGGAAAAACAGATTTCAAGTTCCTTTTTGACGCTTCTTTTTACTCATGAAAGTGGAGATAAACCTGCGTTCCGAGATCTCAGGTGTCGGGTCAAATCATTTAAGGAAGATTTTAAGCCTTATATGAGGATAAAACAAGATTTCAAGATTTCGGAAATGCTAGTAATTCAAGTTTTGGGATATATTATTACTGAGTGTTAGAAGGAAGAAGAAGTAAAGACTTCCTTGTCAGCATCATGTCATCAGAACGAAAAGAAAAAGAAAATTAAAGCCGTTAGCGCCAAAAAGATTCCAAAAGAACCTTTTGTGATAGCAAGTTAAAAAAAAAAATAAATGGAAGGACTATGTTTCATTTCGAAATAAATTCTCGCTATTTCAAAAAGATGCATAAAATGGAAATTTTGTGAAACCAGAAAAAAAAAATCGAAATAAGTGATATAAAGAGTTAAAGAATTGCTGATCTCTTTTTTTCTGTATTTCATTTTGTTTTGAATAAATGAACTTAATATCAGAATATTTTGCAAAACACTGTTAATCATCATATATTATTAGAATTCAATGTATAGCCAGTTTTTGCAATAAAATCAAAAGCTAATTTCTTAATAGATCTCATACTAATCTTATTTTTATTTCTGAGATCTCAGTAAAGAAATATCGAAACCTTCTATATAAGCAATAAAATTTAGTATGTTTGTTTTTCTGCTTAAAACTTCTAAATTATAAACGTCTCATCCTTAGCAATGGCAATTTTATGAAGCTTACAATTTGTTTTGTTATAGAATTTTTTTGTTTGATTCCGGATTATGAGTTTCACTATACACAATGTACTAGTATAAGGTATTTCTCCCGACTTCTTCCCATGCCTTCGTGGTGTAGTGGTCTGCATGCTCGACGCGTAACCGAGAGGTCCGTGGTTCGATTCCCGGCGAAGGCGTTGCTCATTTTTCATGTCTCCCGCTTCGTAATAACCTAATGTCTCTACACTAGAAGCACTCGTATTATT
>KK119144.1:153845-210899 GCA_000611955.2 Stegodyphus mimosarum
ATTAGGCTCCTCATTCAAGACGGTTATTCACATTTCTGATAATGAAGGTTAAAAGCATATCACACGTTCTCATCATAACCTCAAATTTTTCACATGAATAGGATGCTGACGTCATGAAGCTATGGTTCTTTGACGCCAATTTAGAAACAATGTGGAACAACAACAGACAAATGAAACAATTTGGGAAGTATTTCATTCTTCCGTATCCCATATACCTCTACGGAAATTTCTGTGTGAAGCTATATAAATGTGAAATCATATTTTTCCAGAGCAGGTGCACTGGTCTTAAAGGCCGTAAAAAGACTCTTAAGTATGGGCTTCAAAAACTAGTTCTCAAAATATTTCTTACACGTTTAAACACAAAATATTACCATACTAACACAAGTCAGTGGATACTTCATCGCTTCGGAGGAATAGTTTTATGTATGAAATGTTTATTTGTTATTTCAAGGAAATATGGAAAATACTAATTGCTCGATCGAAAATTCGGGTAACATGATCATTGGTCTGCAATAGCAATGGCATGCAATACATGCAAGTATTATGCTCTTTTAACATACGTTAGTTGTTAAATGTTCAGCGGACTCCCTGTGGCAAGACTCTGTGAATGTTTAACCAGATTTATTACTACAGATACAAATATCAGAAATTTTTCAGTCCCTATCAATGTGCTTCCGAATTCATAACGAATTTTAATTAAAAAATCCATGAAGTGCAGATGCAAAGGAAAGATACCAAAAAAATTATTACTTATTCAGTCAGCGTCTACAGATCGAATATTGAGAATAAACATTATATAATTTTTGCAAATAGTAGGAGATGTCGAAAAGGTCGGCATGGGGATAGAAAGAACTCTTTACAAGTAATTTATGATCCAAACAAGCTGAGATATTATGTTCTACATGATGATTTATAGCACGCCACAATAATGTTTTTGTTTTCTTCCTCCACAATGACACAGCTGCAACTTTCTGACCAGGAATGTATTCATCTAGGTTTCTAACGCTCGAATGGCGCCTAATTTTAACCCAAATTGAGACTATAAACACACGAACTGGATCAATTCAAGCTAGCACCACCAATCTCCATCAATAACCGAGGATACTTTAGAAAAACATTTTTGAAATGCATACAATCGCCTGATTTTGAATACTCCATTCAGTCATTGCTTAGTTTATCTATAATTCCTAGAGTGAAAGAAATAGATATTCTTCTTAAAAATGTATTACATTAGGAACTGAAATTCTATTATTTTAAAAACATATTTTTTTTAAATTTCACTGTAAAATAAAATATCTATATTTTACAAAGTTCCGCTTTACAGCATATATAGAAATATTTTAATGCATATTTTTAGTAAATAAGTATTCCTCTAAAAAGAATATTTTTATGATAATTCCAGAAATAAACAGAATAAATAACAATATATATATATATATAATTCGACTGCCTTATCCGCGACCATGAACGAAAACGCGCATGCGGCATTCGGACCGAATTATTCTCAAAATAGAGTGGAAGGATGGGGACTTTCTTTCCTTCCAGCATATCTCTTTCCGGAGAAGACAAGACTCTCACGTGATTTTCACGTCGCAGCAAGTAATAACACCCCTTTTGGACGAGTCTATGAGTTTTGGCAGAATGCCAGCCAAGGTTGCTTTTGAGACGGTCGAACTATAGTACCATATATCTTTTATAAGCAGAGATGAATGAATGAATATTTATCATCAAGTGTTTATTGTATCGTATCAAATGAAACACCGGTAATGGAGTAATTATATTGGGAGATAACTGTGCACAGATTTTAAACAAGCTTTCATGGAATATGTAGATTAGAAAAGTTTTAAAGCAAAACGGAGGTTTATAAATTTGTTTTTTAGTCATAACCATGAACAAAAAAAAAAAAAAAAAAAAAAAATATTTGGTTAAAAAAAAAAAAAAAAAAAAAAAAGAATCATTGCTTAGTTCAAATATTTTTTATTAAATTATAAGAGATATATAACGAAATACGTACATTTTAAAAAATTTTGACTAGGAAGAAGTATGCTCCACATCAAATACTCCTTGCTATGGAAATAACGGACCCCCTTTTTTTTAAAAAATTAGCATTTTCAGTTCATTAAAATAAAATGCACACCGCTTAAAGTGGTCGGTGGTAATATCGTTGCGTGCTAACGGGTTCGTAATAGATTGAATGCACACAGGTCCGATGCTAGGTTAATAAAATTTATTTTACAAAAATAAACAGAGTTCTGAAACTTTCCACAAAAATACTGCTACAGTATCACAGACCACAATCAGTAGTTACACTTCAAACTATTAAGAACATTAAACACAACAGAATGCAAAGCACATCTAAAAAGCGAAGCTCTCCAAAGTCGCTCTAAGCTCATAATTACAACTACTTTGCTCTCTCTGGTCTTATAAAGTTTTCACCCGGCAGCCGAGATATTTCTAGTACTTTCTACTTCTCAAAATTCCCGGAAGTATACGAGAGTCGAATACGGTTAAAACTACAAGAACATCAATTACAGTTATTCAATTACAATATCCCTTACAGTTATAGAGGTATCGGACCAAAATATCGCCAAGTTTGGCGACTTTTGGTAATTTCTCGCCAAATTTGGTGACAAAAATGAGTCGTCAAAACCATTGCCCACTTGGTGATATCTCGCCAATTTAGCGAGATAGCCATTTATTTTATGTTAAATAGACTTGCTCTTGTATTCTGACTTTTCCGGCAAACTTCACTTTTCTTGATTTTCATGTTACAATATATAGCAAAATACAACAATTTCACATATACTTGCACTAAAATCAGCTATCTACGTGCGCAATTCGCAATAGTATGATTCGAATACTGTTATCGAACTGTCGAAATCCCACCGGTTTGATTACCAAAAGAACAGAAAGTACACCGCTTACTGTATGATCAGTAATTCGGTTAATGCTATTGAAATAGTATAAAATGAATTTTTCAAACCTAAGTAAACTCTCCAAATAAGGTCAAAATAAATTTTAAAAATCAGAGATCACTCCAATGTTTTACGGACTTCTTATGTTCTATAAAAGTCGGCAGTCATTGTTGCAGTGAATAGGTTGCGAATTACCAACATATGAAATTATAAATACTTCGGGATATCTGGCGTCTTTTTAAAAGAAGTGGGAAACAAAGAAAAAAGAGCAATGAAATTTTATATTAAACAGAGTTCGTTTTCAAGGTGAAATGACCTGACGATAATGAAAATAATGAAAAGCGGAATTTGCTGTAGTAAACTGATCGAGTGGAAAACTAAACGCTTCGTAAACGGAAAATAATTAATACACATATACATACAACAAAATCTATCTCATGAAGAATGGATATTGTATCGAATATCATCAATTCAATTATTTCTCACCAAATGTATTCGAAATGGATAAAGACATTTGCAAAATTAATCAAGAATTTGCAAAATTAGTTAAAAAATTTTATAATTAATTAAAACATTTTTATAGCTAAAATTTTAATTACAGTTCTTAAAATTAGTTAAAAATTTGCTAAGTTATTTAAAATTCGTAGCCAGTATGAACTAATCTTTAATTTCTTCCGTAAAAGAATAATGCTTTCTTGTCGTCGATATTATTTCGGTCTTTTATTTATACCATATATATTAGCGTTATTCATGTTGTTTAATTGATAAGCAAAATTTATTCAAGCACATTCTCGGAATTATTTCGGCCATGATTGCAGAAAATAAGAAAACCTAGACAAATATAAGAAAGACTTCCTTCTGACGTCGCCCAGATGGTATAATGGTTAGAGGAGCCTACTACGGTACCGAAGGGCCCGGGTTCGAATCCTGGAGAAGACATGGTAAATGTATAGTGTCGGTGCGGCATGGCGGCACTTTAAATACGCGGCGTGCCGAAAGTCCTTTCGTGTGGATTGGTGGGTGAGGAGAGGGGTGGGAGACGCCTGGATTCCCCACCTCCGGGGTGCTCTCCCTCAAAATTGGGGGTGGAAAATAAAAGTCCAACCAGTCGGAGTTAGGCTCTGGCAATCATTCTTCCATGTGATCATGGACAAACAAACAAGCAAATTTCCTTCTGACGCTCGTACGTAAAATCGGCAATTTTCAGAATTAAAGTCATTAAAAATTTAATTGAAAGAGAACTAGCTATGGTGAACAGACAACGAAAAAATCTAAAAATTTAATTAAAAGAGAACTCGCTATGCTAAACAGACAACGAGCAAATCATTATCAAAAACTTTTAACTTCTTTACCTTCAAGTATCGAATTAGCGCAACGATATTCAATCCTTCTTTATCACTCATAAGTTCAAAGCGTTCACATGGAACATACTGACCTAGTTTAGCACGGATTCAAATTCTGCGACAAGAGCTCAATAATGTTCTTATAAATCTCATCGTGTTTTTGAAGGAAACAAAAGAATTTTCTTCTTATTAATCAAATTTGGCATTGGCATAAAACTTCTTCCAATCTCCCCCTCTCTCGATAACAAGTTTATCATGAATTCCATAGCAGAAAAAAAATAATATTACTTTATATATGTCCTACAAAGTCTTCCAAAACAAGGCATGGGATTTAACAATCGACCTTATTGATGCGTTGTTAGAATAGTTTCCCTAGCAAATGATCGCGGCAAACGATTTATAGCATTGTTCGAAGTATTTACTGTCACGAGCAAGATACGTTTCTTTCGCCAGCGCCCAAATCTTTCTTCTCAATCCAACTCGCCACCAAGGTCAATTGGTCATTGCTCTCCCATGCCTCTGTCTTCATCGATCTTTTATTATAACGGTATTTGTTACTTCTTGTTTCGCGCTGACTGACGCGGTGGGTGTGCCATAGGTGGCGACACATCGCCCATCTTATTTCTTGCCACCACTTTAAGAGCTTTTATTATTTTTTTTATTTTTGGCGCTGGAGAGAGGTGAATTGTTTAGCCACTGACGACCGGTCAAGTGCAACAACTACTTCGTCGAAACGTCGACGAAAATTTACTTATTTATATTTTTTCGCCGCTCGACTTCTTCAGAGTCAAGTAGCATTATCGTGGTATGAATATTTAAGATGTTCCAAGCGTTGCTATGAATGAAAAGATTTAGTATCTCACAATCCAAAGTCAAGAGCCAGGTAGGTCGATAACGACGTCGGAAGAGATTTCAGCCATCAAACTGAATTACACTAATATATAGTAGACCAAAGCATTTCAGGAACGCTTTGACGTTTCGACGGTCAAGTGCGTAAGTGAAAAAAACGATCATTATAAATAAAAATCTTTCAATAACCGACAGGTCTTGTATACACTATGGAGATAGAACAACACAATCAAGTAAATCCTAAACAGAGATTTTTACAGTTGTTTGCTTTTGAATTTATCTAAGCAGCAAAATTATTTAAATCTTCTATTTAAAACCTTCTCATAAACATAAATTAGACGTAAGTAATGTATGTACCTTTCTTTGCATGCTTTGGTACCCTCAAAGGTGATAAATTTTAAACACTTATATAAAACATCAGTTATCCGGTTATATGTATGTTTATATACATGACTGTTTACATATCATTTTTTCTTCGCAAGACTAGTTATTAAATCCCATTTTGAAATTAATGGACATTTTACATACAGAAATGAATCTAAAACTCAACAGGTTTACTTTGACAGTATTTACATAATGACCAGACATTTAATAATGTCATGAATTGATACTAGTTGCAAAGCCATCCAGAGGCAAGAGGGGATCCTATGTTTATGTCTGTAATTTTTTTTACGCATTTTTGTTTTTAATCGTAACCTTCTCTATCTTGGTATCCGAGATAACTTAGTTTCAAGCCATCCATCCCCCGGGAATATCTTATGTGCCCCCTTTCGTATTGACTAAAGATCTTTTGAATGCATGTTTTATTTCTGTTAATGAAGAATCTGTATTTATGTATGTGTGTACACTTGTTTCTTTTTCGCATTAACACTTACAGCCATTAGGATCTGAGCTCACACTGTACTCCTCCCGGACATGTATACCACCTCAAAGTTCGAATTTTGTATTTCGAATTTTTAGTCCAAAGGGGCTTTGACCCTGAAGGACTATTGTTTTCGTTTTGTGATTTTGCGTCGGTTCACTCTGAATGCTTGTTTCACTTTTCAAATTGTTGCCATTAAATATTATCGCCCTGTATTATACTAAAAGAAATTAAATAATGAAAAATCTGCATAAATGTATGTATGTTTCTCACATTGTGATAAAATGACGTTACCTAGAGCCATCCAGTTTTGAATGACGTAATCCTACTGCGAATATGGGCATCTGGAAGCCCAAATTTGAAATTTGGAATTTGCTTTATTATCATTTCCTATTTTGTAAAACTTTAACGAATTTTTGATTAACAAACTAAAAGATTTCAAAGCGAGCAATGGCAACGTTGTACAGAAAAAAGATTTTTATCTCCAGCGCGTGAGACTATCGGAAATTCTAAAGATATGCTCGATTTAAAAATATTTTGCGATATTTCTCTTGAACTGAATTTTATGATTTAAGTGCGAAGAACATAATATTTAATAAACAAAGGTAACACACAAAATGTTAAAAAAACGCCCCTTTGGACGTAATTTAAAATCTGAGACCTTTCAGATTTTTTTTAAATTTTTTATTTTGTGCGAATTTAGAAACTTTTGATTACATTACTATTTTGACGTTTATTTTGAAAATTCAACTATATAAAGGCTTTAAATTACCATTCGGAAAAAGCGGAAAGTATTTATGTTTCATATTTAATCACAAAACTCACAAGATAAAAGAACTGTGTTGCCACTCGGCAAAACGTAAGATATTTATCTTTCAAATTTAATTAAAAAAATCATTCATCACAGACATTTAAATGAAATGTGTTGCCACTTTTTAATATAAATAATTTCATTTTCCGGGCGCTAGTTTTTCCACGCTCTTTTTGGTAAAGCTCAAGTTATTTAATTTTTCTTCCAAATTTATTCTGTTGTTAATTAACAAACAAACTAAACGATTCTAAAGCAATAAACCTAGATTCATTTATGAATTATTAGCTGGACCCATGAAACTGCATTAACTGGATTCACTAAAATCATTACATATTTTTTTTTCTTTTTATAACTATTTTAAACTGCTTAGTCTTTTTTGAAATAGAAGTTTAACAAAGGCGGTTAAGCAGATAAAGATGGAAAAAATCGGTTTGATGAAATACTCAGGCAGTATTATTGCTAGTGCGCATTACAAAGCGGAAAAAAGTTAGTTAACTATATAAAGTATTTATAATTTCTATCGCAAGTAAAAATAACGCGAAAGTTGGGTAACCTGCCCTTCCCTAAAACTGTTCGGTTTTTTGAGTTTGTAAATTATATATTCACAATTTCCATTACGAGTTATATAAATACAAGCTTCTACTCAGAAAGCAATTTTCATGTATGAACTTCAATCTTAATTCAAATAATCTGGTCTGACTAAAATGGTCTAACCAATTTCCAACAGAATAGTTTTGATGTTCTCAAATTTAGCCACTTCCCTCTTTTCCGCGTGTCAAGTTGAGAAGGAAAAGAGTTAATTTACGAGCCAGCAAAGATCAGATATGAAACCTTATTTTCATTTCTTTTTGCCTGATCGCGAGCAATGAAATGGCGAATGACTGTAACCCTATCTATCAGGAAATTTAAAGAAAATCCCTTTACTTTAAAAGGTACTACTGCATTTAACACCTTGAAATGAGCTTCACGTCAGCGACCTAACGATGCTTTGTTCTTGTAACAAACTAAAGGAAACGATACTAATAAAAAAAAAGAGATAAATAGGATTACTGCTGCGAATTATCTCGTTCTTTGACAGTAACAGTGGCGTAAGTCTTTTGACGGTAGTCCCTTCCGTAACAACCATTATTCATAACTTTTAGGATATTGTGTTTCTATTACATGGAGACTAGGGTGATCAATTTTAGCTGGGAAGGCTTTAACCGAGGTGGGGCTCAACGAATTTATGAGGCCATTCATGCTACTAGCCTTCTGCGATTACATGCATGTAGAATTTTAACTCACATATTGAAAACTTTTATGTAAATTTCCGATTTTCACACTTTTTTAGTGAGGAGAATAAATCATAATTTTATGCCTAGATTCTTTATTGGTTAGGAAGTATTCGAAGGGAAAAAAGAGGATTCAGTAAACACCGTATTTCCCCACTTTTAAACTAATTTTCACCATCCGAAAACCGAGAGGGTCATTTAATTTAATTATGAGATAATTTTATTAATGATTTATTAATAAAATTATCTCATAATTAAATTAATCTCATAATTAATTAATTATTTAATTATGAGAGTCATTTAATTTCCGAAGAAGTCGATTACATGAAGCACGCGGCAAATAAAAAGTAGCTAAACTACTGGTAACTAACTGGTAACTATCACAATATTATTTCTATTAACTGACACAATTATATTTACTAACAACTGGTAACTACCACAATATTATTTTAGAAGAAACCTACATTCCAGTAAAAACGTCTAGTAATATTACCGTTACAACGCTGACGTTAACTGAGTCGGACACGTCTCGCTTTGTGTGACGTGTCCGTCTCATTTGCCTTATAAAGCCGCAGAGGCATCTCACACGAATGAATCTCGACCGCAGTTCCCAACAGGGACATCAGAGGGATGAAGGAGAAGGGGGCTAAGAAAAGACCTGGATTGCAAAAGACCGAACATAGTAGATAAGTCTACAGTAAGCTGGACTGTAAATAATAGAAGTAAAGTGATTGAAAAGTTTCTGAAAAATGAGAATACCTACAGGGTCTGGGTATCTTAACGAAGAATCTGCACAAAATACTGCTGCGTGCATACGGGTTCGTAACAGATTGAATGCACAAATCTGATGATAAGTTAATAAAATTTATTCTTATCACAAGAAATAAAACAAAACGCTGAAATTTTTCCTCACAGATATTCGTACAATATCGCAACATCACACATTAGTTACATTTTAAACTACTGAAACGTAGAGATAGAACACAATTCAAAGCGAGGGAAAGCTAACCCGATCTCAAAATTACAGCGGCTAAGTAAACAACTGAACTGAGATGTTTTTCTCTGGCTTTTATAAGTTTTTTAATCAGTCACGAGAAGCTTCTCGTAGAATTATAATTGCAGTTAACACACAATCGCATTATTTTAATTTAAATCTAAATTACGAGATATCTATTTATTAAATGCACGTGCTCCTGTACTTTTACGTTTTCGGCGTAGCTGTCTCTCAAAACGCGCTGCATTACACGGGTGGGGATAAAACAATTTAAATTACAATTCTACCAAAAATAGCTAACTAAATACAAAATCCGTAACAATACATTTCAAATAATAAATCCAAAGGAAAATAAAATGGATGAAATGTTACTACAAAAGTGCAAATACAAATTGAATACACTGAAGAAAGATTAAAATAGCAATTTACCAATAAATTTTCCGAAATATTAAGTTTTCGAAACATCAAGACGTGAACATATTTGATATCCATCAAATATTATGAATAATAACAATAAATATTTGTAAACTTAGACAACAAAAAGGCATCAAGAGTACAATACAATTATTATTTATTAAAAGTAGACATTTCGTTTCACTTAGCAAATGAGCACTTTTTTTTTTCGTTTTGGAAGGAAGCCGTGCATTTATCACGAACATCCCCGACTTTGAGCTATCTTAACCGAAAAATTAGTATTGTAAACTAGATGAACTGGAATGAACTTGTATCCGAATCTGAGTAACAGTAACAACACACGATTAAGAATTACGTTTTTCTAAGGATACTGAAAAGTTACAGATTTAAGTGCATTCCATTGAAAAGCTATTATTTTCTTCTTAACATACAAGGGGGAAGAGAGTTTATCTGAAGCAATTGCGTATTTTTACAGCAATATTTCTGGTTATTTTCTAAAAAAAATATTTTTACCTGAATTTGTAAAGCTACTTTCAAAAATCGCTGAAACGATCAATTTAACCTTGTAAATCTCTACTCGAAATTGGCACCTTAGGTTTAGCTCTACTTCTTACTTCTTATGCGTAATTGTTTATTTCCTTTGAAATTTATACTGGTATCATTTGACTGAGTTCTTTCTGTATGCTATAATAAAAGCTTTTTTTTACTCATCTGTAACGTTAACCTATTTATTTCTGGAGCTTTTTTTTTGAAGAGGGGATCAACTTCCTCAGAACAAGAGGACTAGACGCTCAGTAATAAAACAAAGCAAAAAAAAAATCAGTGAGAAAGAACACGTTTTTTTCTCGATGTATTTTAAATGTAAGCTTTATGTATAATTCCAAAGCTGCAAAATGAGCAATTTTAACAGTATTTACAAGAGGTGATAAAAATCTCAGTAGCATGGAAATGGGTTCGAGAGAGTTTAGTAGATTTTTATTTCACGAATTTGCTTTTTTGATCGCTACTGTATCATGACTGGAGCATTAGCGTCATAAGATCAAACAAAATTCGCACATCACGCTTTATAGATACAATAAGACCTTTCTTAAAGACATAGCCGGACGCAAAAGAAGTGCTCCTATTTCTTTCCATGTGATTCGTGATAAGAACACTGATCTCAAAATCGTAATTCAGTTTTTTTAGTCTTTTTATTGTTGGCGAAATTTTCATTTATCTGTTGGTAACTACAGCTTTTCTGGCAAACATTCTATCGACCATTCACATTCGTGCATTAGCATTTATATGCTGGATTTGTGAAATTAGTTAAAGCTTAGTTTTTTTTAACTGGCAACATGCAATATATATATATATATATATATATATATCATCTCCTCTTTCTTTTCCCATTCATCATGCATACATTTATACTTTCAATGAAAAATTACTTTCTTCGAGTTTTCAACTACCCACACTTTTTAGATAGTTAAAGGTAGCAAAAGATTTCTCTCTTTTCTTGACATCATTCATCAGTGAACTGCTTTGTAAGCATAATGAATTTCATTATGAGTTTACTTTTATCTGCTTTTTGATAAAAATATTTCCTAACAAGAGTTATTACTAAAATTTACCTAAATATTTCTTTAGATGCATGTTATTTCGTTCGGTGACGCTTTTAATAGCGGTCTGTTGTTTATGGTGTTCCAAAAAAGCGATCACAAGACACATATTCCCTCAGATATTCCCTCAGACAGAGATCCTACATATATGAGATTCTACAGTAATGAATGAGGCTGCTATTTCTGCTAGAACTTGTGAAAATTACATAAATTAAAGTTATATTTTTAAATACAGCAAAAATGCGTTAATCCGTCAAGTTCGGGACTTCGCGAAAAAATATGAAATAAAGGTCAACTTTGTAAAAGTAATTTACTCTATTATAAGAATGCAAAACTCCAAGCGAAGCTCCATGCAAAGCTCCATGCTCCTACAAAGGCATTTAGTGATTGAAAATATGCCTGCAGACACGCTATGAAGTATGTATAGTTTATTATTCTTAATGTATTTATGGTTTAGAATCTATTGTACTGCTGTTTCATGATGAATTCGAATTATTCGAAGTTCGATTGCAGAATTCTAATGTCCGGCTTCTTGTCAGAACACTATTAAAAAGAATATGAAGATTCATTTCTTCTTCACTGCTTTGTGGTTACTGTGCTCTAGAAATTTCATAAATGTATTTAATGTGGTTATTATATTCTAAATTTCACAAATTTATTTAATGCCTTAATTTATTTAATGTGACACCACGCTTCTTCGCTCACTAGTGGGATTGTACCCGTCTCCTTTAGCTTCCTTAGCTCATTCAGCAAATTTTTCTGAAGATAATGGGGTTATAGGAATGTTCATATGAGGACAAGCCTCCCAATGTGAACTCTGATATTTAATAGCTATTGAAGGAGTGTGACATTTTGTATAAAAAAGTCCTCTGGTCAGCTTTCCTTTCTCTTGAGTAGAGAGTAAGACAGGCGCTACTACGTCTTCCCTTTCATCTGGAGTGGTAGCTGAAGCTTCGAAGTTTTTTCTGCGCTTATCGTGTGCATTGATGCTAAGAAGTTCTTCAGGTATTCTTATTTTCTTTTCCATGGCTATAGGATGGTAAGAATTTAGAAAGGAATGGCGATGATTGCTGTTCTATTCTTCCGAAGACTGCAATTCCCAGTAACAAAGTCTGAGGACTATTCCGTTTTTGCCAAAGAATTTGATTTTCTACGTTATGAATAACTGATCATCCTTCAGCTAAAATACCTCTTAACTGGGATTTCATTCATCAATTGCTTTCGAGATGATGCATCAGAATAGTCACTTTCTTTTAATTCTTCTGTATTATGAATATGGTCTACATAACTTCAAGAGCCACCTTAATATTCTAATGATACTGTGTTTGATTGGTAGCTCTATCTTGGCCCTAATGATTATTTCTAAGAAGCTACGAGTAAGAAATAAAAAATTCTCTGGCAATTTGCAGATAAATATACTCACTTCCAAACGTTAAGCACGAAGATATCAAATGCAATAGCATATATACTTATGCATAAAACAAAATAAATAATTATATACAGAAATGAAAACAATATTAAATTTTTGTAAGTTATCAGATAATGACATACTGGAGACTTAAACAGAATTATGTATAAAGTAGAAATAACCAGCATAAAATGAAAAAAAAGGACATTAATAGAGTATGTGATCTCCCCTGATCTGTATACAAAGTTTACACCTTGTGACCATGCTTTGAATTAGGTGGTCAACCACCGCAGAATTAAGTTATGCCATTCTTCTCGTAGAGCAGTTTCCAGCTCAATAACAGTGGCTGGAGGTGGAAAACGTGAAGATGCAGCACGGCCGAGCCGAGAGCATCCCAAAGATTTTAAATGGGATTAAAGTCGGACGAATATGCTGGCCACGCCATACGCGCAATCCCTTCACTCTCCAGGTAGTCATCGACGATGTCAGCTCTATGGGGACGTGCGTTATCGTCCATTAAAACAAAAATAGGGCCAACTGCTGCAGCGTACAATCTCACAATGGGTTCTAGGACTTCATCTCGATACCGGACAGTCGTCAAAGAACCCCGTTTCAAGATGTGCAGGTCGATGCGGTATCCTAATAAAATCCCTGCCTACACCATAATGACTCCGCCTCGGAACGCGTGATGTTCGGTGATGTTTTGGGACAGATTGCGTGTTCGTTGTTCACGCCATATCCTTATACGCTTGTCATCTGGCTCCAGATCAAATCTTGACTCATCAGTAAACATGACATTGCCCCAGTCAGACACATTCCAATTGACATGTTCCCGACATCACTGTAATCGTGCCCCTCTTGATTGGACGGATAGAGGAACACAAACTCAAGGTACCCGGGCGTACAGTCCACTCATATGTAATCTTCGGCGTACAGTAGCTGCAACTATCGCCTTACTAATAGACGCTCTAACCATAGATGTCACACGTGTGGAGGTCGCTCTGCGATTCTGCTTGGCTACGATAACAATACATCGATCTTCCGCGGGGGTTGTAACCTTTCCATTTACTTTAATTCGGTGGCATGAGCTGCTTTTTGTTTTCTTTCTGGCTCAGAAGCCAAATTTAACGAGAAAACGCTTTTCTGATTCTTCAGTCTTTTTAAAATGTGCGAAGCAGGGTTAAAAAATTTGCAAAAAATTGGCTTATAGCACGCGCTTTTTACAGCTTTTTACGATTTTTACATGTTTACAGAAGTACATTGCAATTAATAATGATTATTTTGAACCAGATTATTATAGCAAAGATCCAGAATAAAAATCATAAAAAACTCTGAAAGCATTCAGATTTTATACTACGCCCAAAGGGGCGTTTTTTAACGTTTTGTGGCTTACCTTTATTTATTAAATATTACGTTCTTCGCCCTTAAAGCATAAAATTCAATTCGACAGCAATATCACAAAATATTTTAAAAGAGCATATCTTTAGAATTTCCTATAGACAGTTTCGCGCGCTGGAGATAAAAATGTTTTTTTTCCGTACAGTGTTGCCACTGCTTGCTTTGATATCGCTGAGTTCATTAATAAAAAATTCGTTATAGTTTCATAAAATATGAAATCTCTACATATAATAAAACAAAGAGTCTGTGTGTGTGTGTGTGTGTCTTTCGTTCGTGCTGCGAGTAAGCTAATAGACCCAGGGCCACGAAATTTGGCACATAGGTGTATCTACACAAGAGCCAGTGCACCTCGAAGCGATTTTTTCGAAATTCGAATTCGAATTTTTTTTATTTTATGTTTTGTGACCAAATCGCGTCATTTTGAGACATAATGGGCTACAGGAAAGCGAGATTTCACTCTATACATTTCATTTTTACATCGTCGTGAAGCGTAGACACTTAGCTATTTTACGAACTTAAAATAAATTTCGTATTTCAATAAATCGATTAAATACGAATTTATTTAGGAAGGTGAGCTTAACACCTTTTCGGCGGAATGTTTTTTAAAAAAACTTATTTTAAAAAATGTGCTGTTTATTTTCCTTTGATTTTTGGACACGTTGAACTTTAATCCTTTCGACTCCTTTTAAAAAAAGAATTTTGGAAAAATAATAATATTTTGTATTTTTTTAAAATTTTTTAAATGAAGCTTCCGAATACACTTCTCACATCTCAGATATTTTAAAATGTAGTTTTGGCAACAATTTTCCTTTCTTATTGTTGTTGATAGATTTTTGATGAAATTGCATCATTTTGAATAGTTTCATTCTTTTAAAAATTTCGGTTTGGCAACAATTTTTCATCGTATTTCTTATGTTACTGTTTTTAAGAGACTGAAAAGTTTAAGAAATTAAAAAGTTGTTTCTTTTTGCAACGGTAAATTGTTTAATTACTTTATTAGGATAATTAACATTTGTATCAAGGGATATTGCTTATTTCATTGTAATATTATGTTTTAATTATATATAATTTTAATTATAAAAAAGTTTTGCATGATATTTTTTAATCTGTTTAAGTTCTTAATCTGTTTATACCATTTGAGTTCTTAAGATTTTGCAAAGGGAAGTTGGTTAATTTATTTATTAGGATAATTAATATTTGTATTAAGGGATATTGCTTATTTCATTGTGTGTTTTTTATATGTAATGCATTTTTAACTGATTATTTTTTCTGTTGTTGTTTGTTTCTTTTTCGATAAAATTGTTCTGCAGAGTAAAATTCTGTGCAGTTTTCAAATTTAATGTTTGGACATTTTTCTGGTACACTTAAAAGCCAGACGAAGGCTGGCCGCGCAGCGGCTAGTAGATAATAAAACAAATTCCAGATTCCAAATTTGGGCTTCCACATGCCCATATCCGGCTGGAGACGTACGTTATTCATTGGATGTGTCTAGGTACCGTTGTTTTATCACACTACCAGAAACATACATACATTTACGCAGATTCTTCATAATTTAATCTCTAAATATAATACAGGGCTCTAATATTTGGTGGCAACAATTTAAAAAGTGATTCGTCGTTTATAGTGAATCGACGCAAAATACCAAAACGAAATTAATAGCCCTTCTGAGCTCAAACAATCGCATTCTTTTTTGAAAAGCTTATACATATTGCCGATTACAAAGTTTCGTAAAATAAAATAAAGAATTTTATGGAAGCTGTTTCGATATTGTGGGAAGTTGTTGTGTAAATGCGAAATCCAACTTTTCACATGGTTTCGTTGATCAGAAATTCTAATTAGTAAAATAAATCTTCATTCTTGTTTGATCAAATTAAATTTTAAAAAGTCACATATGTTTAATTTTCGGAAATATTCACTAATTAACTTACTGATATAGGTCATTTTTCCTTCCTTATAAAATAGCAATTTTGAGAAGATTTAGAAAACAATTAAAAACAAAAGATTAATGGTTCCTTATTGGTTAAAACAATACTAATTATTAATTTTACAGCTGGCATCATGAATGTATTAATTACTACTATTTATTTCTGCTTTAGTAAATTAAAATCTATGTTTTTCTGGTAATTTTTATGGTTCTTATAGGTTTTCTTTTATTATGTTTGCTTGTTGGTGGGCTGGCAGGGAGGTCAGAATGTGGAATATACGTAATTCTTAGAATTTAAAGTTTAGACTAGAATAGCATATTGAAATAACTAAATATGTGCATATTTATACTGCAATCTGAATATATATGTTTGATTTTAAGAAAAACTTCCTTATATAAGGACTTACACCACTTATGGTAGTAGGAATTATTGAACTGCATCCCTATTCATACACAGTAACTGCGTTGTTCGATAACAATCGTCCTTTAACTTAAAACGTTAGGTCAAATATGTTGATGCCCAGCGTAACGATCGAAAACACCTCAATTAGCTAAAAGTCATCCAGGATATTTGCATCTCCAACACGTAAGGGTAATTACACAGTGATCCCCGGAATGAATGGTTTCTCTCAATAGATGGCGCTATTTATGGGTGCGATAAAAATCTTGGTTCCAGGCGTGGTGCTGCAACGGGTTCGAATTGGGTACCGTTGATTTTGTTCTATTGTATCATGATTCGGGCATTAGCGTCGTAACATTTCGTACTTCTCGGAATCTCGAATCACGTTTTATGACTGCAAAAAGACTATCGTTAACGGCTTGTAAGTTAATACAAAAAATTCTCTTGATTCTTTCGAGGTGACTCACGAAAAAAAGACGGATCTTAAGATCGTAATTCAGTTTTTTAGAATCTGAAATGGCAGGCATAAATAGGCAATTTTGCGCATGCTCAGAAAAAGTTAATTTGTTTTTAATTTATGCGTAAAGAACAAAATTGATGCAATACTTAATTGTTTTTTTTTATTGGCAACTTTGTTTTATTTAAAAATAAATAGTTATGAGTTCTTTTTTTTAGTTCCTCAATACATAAAATTGTAAATGCTTTTTGATCTCTATGCCTTATCAGTATGTTTCCAGTAAAGAGCAGTTTCATCTTCTTTTAACGAAGATGTCAGGAAACACTTACATATAAAAATGATTACTTAAAATTAAATCTGGGTTAAAAGATTGCTTTATTTTATTAATTTAGAATTCTTTACTTTTACACGGTTGATTACGTAATGTCCCATTTCGGGCTTTCCAGAGGTGGCAACAAAAATCGTGCCATTTCAGGCTTTTCTCCCCTTCTGCAGGTCTTCTGAATGAGAACATAAAAAATCGTACTGTTTCAGCCTGTCTGTTTTTAATCTTTCATTGTAAATGGTGGGAAGTCAATGGAAGGGGAAGAGCAGGTGTTCAAAGAAAGTGGCTGAACTAAATGAAGCATATTTTATCATTTTATTTATAACTGTGATCAGTTAGTATACCTGTCAAGGGAACTAGTGCTTTTTTCATGCAAATGACTGAAACTGAAATTTTGGAAACTACAAGCGAAAAACCCATCTGTATGTGTAAAGGGTATACTTTTTGTTTCAAATCAAAATATGCATTGAAACTAGAGATGAGTACACAGAAAATCAAACTGTTCCGGAAGTATTGTATTCAATGAATGCAATATCACATTAAAGGAGAATGAATATCTGTCTGCCCTGAATTATTGTTAAAATGGAAGTTCTAAAATGCGTTGGCTTATGTAAAAAACGTGAAAGAAAACTCATCCTGAAAGAAAAGACTGAAATGGAAGTTGTTCTTACCTACCTCATCAACAGAGGCTGAAATGGCGCCATCTGGAAAAGAAACTGAACTGAGAAAGCCTGAAATGGAACATAACCGATTATCTCATTTCATCATCTTCCCTCCCGAAATTCTTGCATTCAGACATTTTCTTAGCTTTTTAGCTATTTGCCTAGCCAAACAAATTTTCATAAAACTGAAAGTGGAAGAAAATTTTTAGATTTTTATTAATTATTAAGATACTGATTTAATTTATATTATATAAATAATTCAAGTAGAAAATGTGAATATGTGTTAGATGATTAAAGGGCATCAAACTCTCAAAACTACAAAGCTTTGAAGGGTGCATTTAATTAATAATCTGAATCTTAATTTTGGTGAAATATTGAGTGGCAGTGTTTGATAATGCATGAAGACACTTTTTAACAAGCTAAAATTTATCTTTTTTGTTTTTACTTTTTTACACAAAACAAAAAGATAAATTTCGGTATTTGATTTCCTACTACTATTTACATGTCACTTTATGTAAATGAACTAAGAATGATTTTTATAAAAAATAAGAAATAACATTTTACAAAAATTCTTTGAAGAATAGGACAGGCTGTTTAACTTCTTATAGTTCAGTTATAAAGCTTTATCTTTTGAACTGAATTCTTTTCAAAACAAATTCGTTTTGCATTTTGCAAGCAAACTCAAAAAATATTAAGGTGAAAATTACAAAAAAGTCTCACTCAGAATTTCTCATTTAATGAGGAATTCAATTTTCTTTTATAAGCATTAATTTAATATTCATCTTCAAATTTATAGATAAGTTTATTCGGAAAATGTTGTCTTACGTCTTACAATAGCATTTTTTATTTATTTATATTTTATAATATAATGATTCTAGGCGAAATTCTCACCTTAAATACTTTTTCACATGGGAGGGAGGTAAAAAGTATTGAAAATGTACAGTATTGATTGTTTGAATCATATTCAGTACTATAATATGGCTTAACTAATCACACAAACAAATTTTGAAACTAAATAATACTTCGGTCTGCTTTGCTTTGCAGCTATTAGTATACTTTTATTCTTTCAGTTTTTTATAACCTTTCGCAGATGAGGGGCACTGACCTCTGAAGTGCTTTGAAAGCATTTGTTTACATGATAGAGCTTTTAAGGCAGTGACGCTTTCGCCACTTTCATGTGAATTATATGTCGCTTGTAGAATGTCAATGGAGAAAAATACAAGCCTTTCCGTTGTCCAACGCTTACATGTTTACTGGCCCAGCAGCAAAACAAGTCGGTGGTGACAGAGCAGGATGGATAGGGTATTGAAGGACATATAAACTAAAGTTCATTGACGAATCGAACTTGCAACAATAGTAAATGCTACAATAGAATTTCGGTTGATCACGAATGCGACACCACGCACGAGCAGGTCCTTACAAGCCGGACATTCTCACTCGGGTCGTCTGGAACACGCAAGTGACGAACGGGTCATTTAATTGATTGCTAGTGATTTCCGACATGTACTGTAACTGCCTCGTAACTGCCTTGGGGAACATGGACAGTAAATAGTATGGACCAACTGTTTCTCTTACGCAATATTAGAATGAACAATTTTGACCCACGATGCCAATGACGTACATCACGCACCTTAGTTTTCCTTTTCCTCAAAGTCTAGCCTGCTGTGCTAATAAACAACAGCAGTTTTTCTAACATAGCCATGTATAACAGAAAAATAAATTAAAGCTAGAAACTGAGACGCTCTTGTATTTATCTGTAAAAGAGATAAATACTATATTTCCTCATGTATTTCTCCCGTAGCTATTTAGCGCTGAATTTTTTAAATTAAAAAAAAAATATTCTCACATTTACCCCCTTCCTCTGGTGTACATACTTTTCCCATAATTGCTGATAAATTACTTTCTTTTGATTATTTTTACTTTTATTCAGTTTATTCCATTTGCATTTTTGTGTGACCATTTCATCCATATTATTTTCCCCTGTAATTATTATTTGAAACGGATTTTGCGCAGATTCTTCATTAAGGCACCGGGACATATTACTGATCAAACTACCTGTACCGCCGTTTAGAAGCATGACAGGGCTTAGTGGAATTATTTAATTAAAGAAGCATTAAGATCTTAAACAAGGCCAAAATAAGGTCCACAGGCAACAGAACAACCACCATACTATTTTAAATAACTTGAAATAGAATTAACAACTAAAATGTAAACTTTAACCCTAGAAGCTTATGAGATTTACCAGCGTTATGAGATACCCAACGAATAATACTTTACGTTGTATGTAATTACAATATAATTACATACTTTGTAATACGAAATGTAACACATGTTACTTACATGCATAAAAATGTTTTACTTTCATATACAAAGAAATAAAATAACAAATAATATAAACAATTTAGTTTTTCTTAAAACCAGACAGAGAAAATTTAAACACAATCAATATATAAATTCATTTCGCATACAGATACATATTTTACGAAATTTGACAATTTTAATTTAGTCGCTGTATTTTTACGTATATCGCTTAGAGTATTAAATTTAGCAATATCTGGAAAAAATCTTAGAACAATATTTTTCATAGAAGAGCATCTAAATAACAAGTGCTCAAGATTTACATTACTCATGTCACAAGGAGAGTCACAATTTTTAATCGAAAACATATTATAACAAAGTGGGAAAAGTCTGTGGTCAGTTAAGGCTTGGTTAAGATACTTGTCACTTAAGCGTCTTCTCTCACTTACAATTGAGATTAAGTTATATGTGAATCTTCCGTTAGAATCTGGATCGTTCCACTTTGGTTGCCAAAGAGTCAAACTTCTACTTTTCAGCAGGGATTTCAAATTATCAAAGGAAGTTTTTAGTTCAAAATCAACGATTTGATTTTCAGTGGCAGTCTTTGCCAATCTATCTGCTAACTCGTTACCAATAATTCCAAAATGGCTCTTCGTTCAAAAGAGTTTAATATCTCTGAAAGCGCTGAGAAAAATGAGCATATCTTTTATCTGTTTAATTAAATTGTTACTAGGACTGTAGAGGCATTACGTTATTTGGAAGCAGGAGGCATGAAAAATGATCAATGC
This sequence comes from Stegodyphus mimosarum, assembly GCA_000611955.2. NCBI lineage: Eukaryota > Metazoa > Arthropoda > Arachnida > Araneae > Eresidae > Stegodyphus > Stegodyphus mimosarum. Next base: position 174,563 of record KK119144.1, read on the forward strand.
CCTAGCCGGAACTTGAGCCTGGCCCTCTCGAATACGTGCCGATTATGCTGACCACTACACCACGAAGGCATGCGAAGAAGGCGGATAAATAACTTATAGGACAAACGTCCGTAATTGAAACAATTGCATTCTGGCAGTCGCTGTAGATTTCTACAGGACCTTGCGTAAAATTAGAAATAAGCAACGTAAGACCTCCCGCGAGGCCACTAACTGTGCCTGATAGACAGACGTATTGTCGGAATATTTCCTTTGCATGCTTAGTTTGACTTAATAACTCTTTATAACTTAATAACTGTTTTAACTTAATAACTGTTTATAACTCTGCTGAGAGGTTTAAATAGCAGTAATCTTAACTATTTAAACCTCTCAGCAAAGTATGGCTAAGAAATTGCAAATATAATATTTTATAACATCTCCTTCTCAGCTTCGTTTTTAGACATCTCTTTGTATAAACCTTGTTCTATTTATTTCTTTCTCCCTCCTAAACCCAATAGTGTATGAGTCTATATCAGTGAACCTGCAAATTAATTTAATAAGCAATTTAAAATTTTGTGGAAGGAAGTTTATTTATATCCGTTAAAAATGCCTTTCTTGCATTAAAATGCAGTAGTACGCCGTTAGAAATTTGATATATGGCGTTTTGAAACTGTATTCCCATATGCTGGCTTCGTAATTGAGATATCATGATATTCACAAGACCGTCTCCGAAACACTTAAGATAAGATAGATGCGTAATTTAAAATCTAAACGCTTTCATCATTGATGGAAGAGCGATAAAGCGTAATGGATACAATCAATTGCAGTGAAGACTCAGAACTGAAACGAAACAAGAAATGAATGATTTTCTCTCAGTTTAATTGTTATGTGTGAACGGAGACGTGACTGGAAATTCACTTCGGCCTCTAAGAGAAAATTTCGGAAATAATGCTCAAACTCACTTCGTAATCGTGATATATGTGAATCATGACTGCAGAATTTTAAATACCCTTATCCATTCTTTTCGCAAATGTTATAGACCTTTAATCACAATGAATGGTTTTTGAACTTTGGGTAACAAATCTTCATGGTATTATAATCTCTGAGTTGAAACTTTCTCATATGCTTTTAAAAGGCTACGACCCATTGTTGATTAAAGTATCAGAGAATTCAATCATTTATGTTACAAGTAATTAAGTCGGAATAAAAAGCCATTTTACGTATGTCATAACCGGTAAGGAATGCTGTTGAAAAAAATCAACTTGAATTTTTCATTACGTAATTTTTCAAGAAGAAGAAAAATGTTATTAATAAAAAAATATTTAATTTTTCGCGAGTGTAAATTTACAGCAGATTCCTTCAGAAAACTCCGTGATGAATAACTTATTGCAAAAATTTCATATTTGAGATATTGATTAATCATAGTTGAATTTTATCTGCTTAAATCTCAACCATCTTAAATATTATAAATATTACCAATAATGTACCTAAAACATGGCAGATAAGAAATACTGTATTCTTTTGATAAGTAACTAAAGATAAAGTATGATCACTGCCATTGTTTTTACAAAATATTAATGTAACGGAAAAGACAATTCCTCAGTTTAGAAATATAAAATTATAGTGTATTTAGAAATATTAAATTATAGTGTACTGAATCATTTTCCATTAAAATGAAATAAAATCAGCTCAGATGAAAAAAATATTTACTTATTTTCATAGAATTTATTTAGTTCAAAGGGGCAGTTTACCCAGATGGACTACTAATTTTGTTTGGGCATTTTGCGTTGTCTCACTAAAAGCGTTGTTTCTTTTTTCAGATTGTTGCCACCAACTATTATCGCCCTGTTATATTTAAAGAAATTAAACAATGAAGAACCTGCATAAATGCATGTATGTTTGTCGCATTGTGATGAAACAACGGTATCTAGAGCCATCCAGTTTTGAATATTGAACGTTTCCACCCGAAAATGAGCATCTGGAAGCACAAATTTGAAATTTGTTTTATAATCGATTTCATATTTCTTAAAACTTTAACGAATTTTTGATTAACATACTCAAGGAATTCAAAGCGAGCAATGGCGATGTTGTACAGAAAAAAAAAACATTTTTATCTCCAGCGTCTAAAGATATGCTGATTTTAAAATTCTTTTGAGATATTGCTCTCGAACTGAATTTTATGACTTAAGTGCGAAGATTATGATATTTAATAAAGAAAGGTAACACACAAAATGTTTGAAAAACGCCTCTTTGGACGTAATTTAAAATCTGAACCTCTTTCAGATTTTTTTTTCTTTCTCTCTCTCTCTCTCTTTTTTCTTCTATCTGTGTTTACGTTTCAGCCAAACATCAAAACCCAACTACTGGCACGAAAGCAGCAGAAATCTGGGAAATTTGAAATGGAATGATTTCTGCTCCATTCATGTACCTGAAATGCCGAAAAGGTCAAAGGTTTCCGTATTTCTACACATTAAGCATAAAAACTACATGACTGTAATTTCCAGCTCCATCCTACAGAATCTTACAATGATTTCCACTTGAAAAATTCAAAATTTCGCTCTGCTAAAATCAATTGCTCTCGAAAGCAGCAAGCAGTCTCAAATTGGTACTCCCAGCAGCAGGTTTATGCGACTCGCGAAGACATTTCAATTATGTATCTTTTGCAAATACGGTGTTGCAAAGATTTCAATATTTGAGTTATTTGAGTTTACATTCTATTCATTTTCATTAAAGTATTAATATGAAATATGAATGAGCACCAGAAATGGAGCTGTTAATTTACAATGACAAATAAACCTTACTCAAAGATTTGAAGATACATATTTTATTAACTTAATTCTACTTGTCAAAATACAAATAAGTTCAATTACAAAGTTTTGCATTAGGAATAATCGCTTTGCATCAAGTATCAAACTTTATCTGTATCGAAATGCCATCAACCATCAAATATGACCATCAAGTATCATACTGCAGTAAGAAATAGAAGGGTTTGTAATCATTTACATACAAACATATGTATTTTTATTTAGAGTCGAAGAAAAATATAATGAATAAGATGTAGGTTGTTATTATGCATTCTCAAGTTTTGCCCCACTTCGTAAATTTTATCTGAAAACTTAGAATGTTTTCATAGTTTTTTATTTTTAATTCAAATTTAAGAAAGTTATTTGATGATTAATTAAACATGTTAGAATTATTTGAAAGAAGCGTAGTTCAGATTTCAGGTAGAAGATAAATATAAATTTGAATTTGTTTCTTTTGCAAAATTAGTACATTTTTTATGCATGTTTTGATAAATATTTAGTAAGCAAAATTAAAAATTTATTCAAAATATATTTAAGGTTACTAATCAAATTTCTGATTCTGTTAAAAACGGAAATCTGAAAAATTTCAGATTTTATATTAAAAATGGGGCGTATTTTTAAAGTTTTGTGCGTTACTTTTATTTATTAAATATCATGTTTTTCGCACTTAAACCATAAAATTCAATTTAGCAGCAATATCACAAAATATTTAAAAGAGCATATCTTTAAAATTTCCGACACACAGTCTGGAGATAATTTTTTTTCCGTACAGTTTCGTAATTGCTCGCTTTGAAATCGTTGAGTTTCTTAGTCAAAACACATAAATGCTTTACAAAATATTGCAACAGATAATAAAACAAAATTCGAAATTTGGGCTTCCAGGTGCCCATATTCGGGGTGAAGACGTACGTTATTCAAAACTGGATGGCTCTAGATACCGTTGTTTTATCACAATACATACATTTATGCAGATTCTTTATTATTTAATTTCTCTAAATATAATGCAGGACTATAATATTTGGTGGCAACAATTTAAAAAAAGATTCGCCGTTTATAGTGAATCAACGCAAAATGAAAAAACAAAATTAATAGCCCTTTTGGTCTAAAAAAGAATAATATTAAAATCGCAAAGCTTTCAGATCTTATATTACGCTCAAACGAGAGTTTATTTCAAGGGGGATTCAAAACGGGATTTGAAAAGTTATAGAGACATTAAATGGAAAATGGAATTTGATGCATAATACGTTAAACATTGTAACGTCTTTGCGTCGCTACGCTACCAACATAATACCAGTAAGAAATGTAAAGAAGCTTCGCGCATAAAATATCCGTGCTTGAAGATGTACGCGATAAATCATAGAATAAGCAGAAGTGATAAGAAGTATCCCATCTGTTTATTCTTAGATGACTCAGTGTGATTGGCATCTTCCTGGAAAACATGAGGTTATCGGAATAAATAAGGTGATTATCGATTAGAAGAATGAAATCATAGCAGGATAGTGAATCAAATGGTCCTTTCTTATCAGTAAATGACTATATAAATAAGTTGTTTAGAAATTATATCTCCACAAGTGAAGCGTTCTTCTGATGAAATGGACTTCGGTTATTATGACGATATAACCCCAAATACGTATATGAATAAAAGGACTTTTCTGCATAAGAAATCACGTTTAGAAGATAATGAAATACTCGAGATACCTCAGGACGATTGGCTGAGTCGGCATTACCAGTCATCACGAAATTATGATGAAGTGATCAATTATTGGTCATTAGAACGGATGTGTCGTCTTTCCATCGTTGTGAGCAGGAATAATAACGTTCGAATTCATATACAGAACTCTGCTGAAAAGAATAATTTCAACTGTGGATCTTCCCTTGAGGGTGTGAATATGACTCCTGCGACGTGGTATGATTTTATGAAAAAATTATCAAACTTTAATTTCAAGTATTCGGAAGCATCCTTCATAGCCAATAATCAGTTGGCGGTGTTTTGTACAAACGCGCAATGTGTTCTTCAACGAATTTTTAAAAGCTCCTGCGGTGGTTTCCGTCTCGTAGCAGATTGTTTTGAATTAGAGTCATATCAGACCGATAAACTTTTAGATTTATACAGTGAAGTAACACAGACTATCCAAACTGCTCTATTTCAAAATGTGTTACCGGATGAGATACGAAAACGGCGATCAAAATGCCAGCAGCTGGAACATTTAACTAGTGAGCAATGCATGCAGAAAGTTAATAATATTATTTACGAGGAGTACTTAACCAGTCTCAACGAGGTATTTATCTGTGAGGGATGTGCAGTCGATCATCCAAGTCAGCGCCGCCACCCCTGTATAATGGAGACGACTCGGGAAAAAGCTATGAATTATACTGACAAAGCTATGTTGTCAATGAACTTTAAAAGACTTGCTCAAAAACTGTATGTAGACACATGCTGTTGTATTTATGACAGCGATGACTTTTTAAAGAATATTTCGTTGTCAACTTTACGTGATAGAATAGAAAATTTGTGAGAAAAAATTATTTTAGTAAGTATGTATTTTAATAAAAAATGTTTTATTTATATTGAAATGTATCGTTATTTAGCTGTCAACTGTTTCATATTATGTTTTAATGAATATCTCTTTACCTTTCTCTTACTGCTTAAGTCTTAATAAGGTATCATAAGAATACTCTTTTTATCCGTATACTGCTTATTGGAAATAATTTGTTAGTCAGGTTTTATACTAAAATACAAGATTTCACATTTCGTGGAAATATGCATAAAGTTTTACTTTTCGTATTGTTCTTAGTGGGCATGTGGGTCTTGGGTATTTAATTGTATTTTCCACTAATAATGCTTGTGACTAATCTAATAATATGTATCATAAATCCGCTTATCTTTTAAAATTTCTAATTTAAATTTAATTAAAGTTAGTTGAATCAATATTGACTGTATCTAAAATGTTGATTGTACTTCACAATGATTCGTGGTTCTTATGTGTATAGTGACAAGGCTAGATAAAGTGAACATCAGGTTTTTCCGACTGATAGCAAATCTGAAGCCGATAAGAATATCCTAAGACTCATTTTTAGGTAAATAAGTTGTTCTTTGTTGGAATTCTGGGAAAAAAAAGCTTAAATTTGGTAAAGTTTCTATCTTCATTTTGGATAAAATAGTAAATAATCTACAGTGGAGCATGCTTATTTTGTATTAAGTTCTTAAAATTAGGAAAATAGTTCTAAGATAGTTATTCTGTACTGAGGAAATAATGCAGGAAAAGTTGGATGATTTAGATAGCCTTTGGAGTTTTTCTCTTGGAAAACAGCAATATTTAGCAACAATAATTAAATTACATTTCTCAAAAATGCATAGAAAGTTCCTATAATGCGAACATATACGTACAAATATAAGAAAATATTATAATTATTTGGGTGTAATTTTGCATTGAAAGGGGATTATTCCTCATTAAATGTGTCTTAGTAAAGAATAGTTAACTTACATGATGAGAATTTTATGAAGAAATTTCTGTATTCGGGGCAGATGGAGGTAAAAATATTCAGAAATATAGCGGAGACTTGGGTAAAGTGTCTCTTACTGTTTCTTTCTTTGGTTCCTTGCGTAACTATATGTATATTGGTAAGGATATATGATGTGTAAAAGTATGGCAGGTGTTTCATAAGATTTCTTTCATAAGAAAATAACTTGGTAAATAAATTAATGAAAACTGACATTTCGCTAATTTTACTTGAAAGTTGTCTATGAAGGCAGAAATACTCGTACTTGGTGCAGAAAAAAGGTGATAAATTTAGCATAGTCGGGGCATTTAAAGTGATGTAGGATGCAATGAATTAGCAAAAACATACCGAATTAAAAGGTATGAAACGTCTAAAACAATATGAAAGATTTCTGTATGTATATATGAAGCAGTGAAAAAGGTTCTGAAATTATAGATGAAAATTGGGAATTCATTCTAAAAATTCGCAATCTATCAAGTTAGCTTAATAGCAATCTAGGTTCAAAACTGAACATTGGTAATACTGAAGAGCTTAAATGCATGTATTCAGATATAAATGATGTAAAAACTTTAAGGAAATACATGAATACTCAGGAAAGGTTAAAGTCTGAAAATGCGAATGAAGAAAAATATTAGAATCAGTCATGGTAAGACTGCTATAAAACAAGAAATTGTACAGTTGGCAAATTAAAACAGTACTATAAAATATAGAGTAAGTAAAGGCTATTCAATGAATTGGGTACAAATAGCAGTTAAAGGTTGTAAAATAAAATGTTTAATTGAAAACTATCTCTATATTTAAGACATTTAAACGTGTATATTTAGCTGAAATAGTAAAATCAAAAGCGTGATTACAACCGAAAATTATAAAAATGGGTTAAAATTTAGAGTATGTTGGGAACTAGAAAGAAACAAAGTGTCAGAAAAGTATAAAAATTACATCTAAAATAATTAAAGTTCATGTATATGGTAAGAAAATATAATAAACAAGTTCAAAATTAGAGTACTTTAAAAATTACGAAGGTTTGAAATGTACGAGTTACATAAGATGTAAGTAAAAAATAGCATCTAAAATTAAATAAAGTCCATATATATGATAAAAAACAGAGGAATTAAGCTAACCTTAAGAGCCTGTTTGAAATTACTAAGGTTAAAACGTATGAAAGTAGTTAAAAATTATATGAAAGTCATGTACAAAGTAGTTAAAAATTAAATGAAAGTCGTGTACATAGTGTGAAAATATAGCAAATTAGTTAAAATTCAGAGTATGTTGGGAACTAAAAACGTCGAAAAATAGAAAAGAAGTTAAAATTTACATGTAAAATTATATAAAAGTTAGGTACATGATAGGAAAATATACGAATTATGTTAAAGTTAGGACTATACTGGAAATTATGAAAGTTAAAATGTATGAAAGTAGTTACAAATGGGATGTATATTATGCGAAAATATAGCAAATTAGTTAAACTTTAGAGTATGTTGGGAAGTAAAAACATTAAAAATAGGAAAGAAGGTTAAAAGATTACATCTAAAATTAAATAAAAGTCAGTGTGTATAGTGTGATAATATAATAAATAAGCTTAAGATTTACGAAATAAATTAAAAATTTTACATCTAAATTAAGTGAAGGTCATGTAAACGATCAGAAAATATCAGAAATAAGTTAAAATATATAATATGTTGAAGATCGCAAATGTTAGAAAGTATGAAAAAAAGATTGAAATTATATATAAAATTAAATGATATAATAAATAGAAACATATATTTCAATAATTACGCTCGTAAAATATAGCAAATAAGTTATAAATTGGAGTACATTAAACATTACGAAGGTTAGAAAGAAGGAAAAAAGTTAAAATTGGATCTAAAATTAAAATCATATGATAAATTAAAATGTATATCTGAATAATTACACTCCTAAAATTTAATAAGTGAAATAAAATTACGAGTATATGGTTAAAAGATATGAAGAACGTCCTGTGTAAAATGAGTAATGTAATTAAGATAAAGGAAAATGAATATGCTCTGATGAAATAAAAAATTGTAAGGCATACGTTAAAACTAAGAGTGCATAGGACATTATAATTCTTGAAATATAGCGCAAAAATTAAAAATTTACATCTACCTGCCAGTCAATAAATTCCAGGCGTTTAGAGAACATAGGAAATAACCATTATATGCCTAGTAAAGACGAAGAAAAATACAAAGGAAAAAAAATCCTAAAATTAGAAATTACCACTGGAAAATCAACAAAAGATAATCTCTTATCAAAGTGCAACGACACCTTATCAGCTAAATTCAGACTCCTACAACCCTCCTCCTTATCAGTTAGTTTGCTCATCCGCAATCCGCCTCCCAACTTGCACCGCCTCACCTGCTTTCGGGCTTGCACCGCGCACCGCCTGCGAGTTTGAGATCCTGTCGCTGAACTCTCCGTTTCACACTACTTCCAACCCAGCACTTTTAAAGGAAAAAAGAAAGTGATTGCATACGTGTGCTTTGGAGATACAGGGTTACTTTCACTTTTGCTAAAATTAACACTGCTAATTGCTAGTAGCAAAGAAGACCACGGTTTATTTTTATTATGTATAAAATGATTTATACAAAATAAATATTTATTCTTTGGTGAATGTCTTTACTCCTACAAATATTACTATAAAGATATATCTAACCAAAGATTTTGCACCTTTCGAAGCTTACTAATGCAAAACTTAAAAGCTTACTTTAATAATTCAGTAGAATGCTAAATCCATGCTATTGCTTATCATTAAAACTATTCTCAATCGTAAAAATGTCAACTGAATAGCATTAGATACACGATTAACGATCACCGCATGTAAAACCACTGCAAAGAGAACAACTTATCCGGTCTTTAATCTTTCATTTCTTCCCGAACTCTTGCCATTACGTATCGTAATTCACGCTTAGTTGTAAGTGAACAATTAAAGAAAAGAATTTCCGGAAATATTTTATAATCACTTCATTGTTTGCAATGACTTACGAGAACTCATCAGTTCTAGAGACCGATTGCGATGATTTTCATGAGTAACATCGGGATCATTGTTCTGGACGAAGTTCGAGGCATTGCGTGTTAAATGCGGAAGAAAGCGACAGGCAGTTAAGATTATAAGCCCTCAACGGTATTTAATGAAAATAGGCAGAACAAGATCATTCAGATTAAGTAAAAACCAGTATTTGCATACGTCTTATTAGATCTTTCTCAAACATTTGTTATTTTCAGGTAGTTTCTTGGTTTCTGGAATTAAAAAATTCTTATATTAATAATGTTACTGAATATAATTTCTATTCTTAAAACATATTTTATTTTGAAATGAGAAAAATCCAGTTGCTCTCGGAATAGTTCTGCACAAATTTAATTTCTACAGATTTGACCTTGCATCAAGTTCAGTCAGATAGCGAAACTGAGTGCAGTAACTCAGGATTCAAGAACTTAGGATTACGAAAGATAAACAAATAGTTTCTCTGTCTCGAAAGTACTTTATTATCTACAGCTAGATGCCAAAATTCTGTTGTATGAAAATGATATTTTCTTAAATAAAGATAGTTATACATTTTTGTACAAACATAAATGTAGTGTCTTCAGAATGAAACACTTTCATAGCACAGACTCGTCAAAGTTATCGGTACATTCATTTACTTTAATTAATCAAAATAGCAAATTAAAATCCTGCTTGTATGGTGTGCCCCAGTGTAGAAGGGCTGACATCTTTAGGAAGATTGTTTTTCAAGTGAAAAATTTATCTGTACAAGGATGAAAGCATTTTTCTATCAGCACGTCCTTGTAAAGCTTTTTGTCTTTTCGGACAGTAGTCGACTTGCGTAAAGGTTTTGGCACCTTTATACCGGAGTACCGTCATGAAACAGCTTCTTCAGAAGTTCATTACGTGCAATCATATAACACGCGGGTTTTCCATCAGGATGCAATTCCTTCTCATGAAGTGCATGATAGATGCATGCTAAAAAGGCGAAGGAGATACTTTATATACTCCCCCTTTTAAAAGGCGACTGGGGATTAGGGTCATCAAATCCTGGTGTGGAGATTCATCATCCACCACCTTTTTTAGTTCGGGAGCCACTGTAGAGACATTAGGTTATTTTGAAGCGGAGTCATGAAAAATGAGCAGTGCCCTCTCCGGGACTCGAACCTCGGACCTCTCGAATACGCGCCGAGTGTGCTGACCGTTACACCACGAAGGCATACTAGCAAGGCGGGAGAAATACCTTATAAAGTATTTAGTTAATTTATGAATGTAAAAAAACTACTTTCATTCAAGTTTTGGTATTTTATAAACATTTTCCATACTTTTTATTGTTTAATTTATAAATAAACATTAAAAATAATCTAAATTTAAATACATGTACGTGTGTATTTGGAGTTTTGGAATGGAGGGGGGAAGTATGATCGTTTAACAATGGTGAAAGGGGTGCATGGGGCAAAAAAAAGTTGAGAACCACTGATATAGCACTACATTTTATAATGATTCTATTACTCATATTACGTAAACTTTGATTTCTACGTAGCAAAATCTTTCATGTTCTAATTAAGCTTACGACTGTATATCTGTAAAACATTACTTTATGTAAAAAACATGCATGTTTAATTTTAAGTCGAATATTTTTTTTTATATAATTTAAGTTTTAGCAGTCGAAGTTAGAATTATATTTATATAATTTTCTGATACGGTTTACAAGGTTCTTTATTTTGTATATCGCTGGCATTTAAAAGCGATTAGATGAACAATCTGCAGAGCAGCTTTCCAGATATACTAAAGATTTTATAAACTTTGTTTTTTCAAAGTTTAAACGTAATATCACACGACATCTTAGAATTCTATGTAATTGGCTGAAAGATCTAAGAAAATTAGTTGCTATCAGTTTATATGTTACTATAGATGTAGAAGACAACTGGAAAATGGTGACAAAAGATAATCAAATAGTTTACGTACATGATAAATGTATCTATACTGTTGACGGTAATAAAAGTACTGAGCCAACTAATATGGACTCAGCTGATAAAATTTTCAGCTGATAGAAATTCGCACTCTACAAACCATCTTCAAGCCAATAACCTCTCGAAATAATTTTTTGAGATAATATATCAAATCTCTCATCTCCAAAAAATAACGTTAAACATATATTTAATAAATATGCTAAAAATACTTACTGAACACACGTAACTAGATATATTTTTACAAAGATATATATTGCTAAAGAATAATGTGCACGAAACCAAAAATGTGAAATATATTTTATTACATGGATATACATTTTGAAAGACACTTTGTTATATAGATATACATGGAAAGATCAAATATACAGGGTGTTTACAAAGTCCAGGACCCATTTTGATGTTTAATAATTTTATAAAATAATGAAGATATAAACACACTTATGGCAATTATTGATGGAATAACTTACATATTTTCCTTTTCAGGTTTGAATATCTTTACTTTTGTAAATATCGTCTGCGCGTGTGATTAATTTTAGATAATTTCATTTTCTAGTCTAAATATCTGTACTTTTCTAAATATCGTCTGCTTATTAATTGCATTTTCTCTCTCTTTGTTTTTGGCAATTATTGCAACGTTATGTTTACTTTTGATGTGCTTGTTTATGTTTACTTTTGTTGTGTTTGTTTACTTTTGATGTGTTTGCAACAGATATGCTAAGGAGGATAGAAAATGATGCTGAATTTCTGAAGCGCATAATGTTTTCCGGCGAAGCATCCTTTCATCTTTCTGGCATTGTTAATCTTCATAATGTGCGCATGTGGGGATCTGAAAACCCCCATGAATACCGTGAGGCACAAAGGGATTCCCCAAAGGTTAATGTGTGGTGTGGACTAATGCACGACCGAGTCATTGGGCCTTTCTTTTTTACAGAAAAGACGGTTTCATCAGTCGTATACTTAGACGTGTTGGAAAACTTCGTATTTCCACAACTAGAAAAGCTTCAGCCACATGTCTTTTTGTAACAAGAGCTTCAGCCACATGTCTTTTTGCACGTCATTGGGGTACCATCGTTCGTAGTTCTTTGAATGACCACTTTACAGGAAGATGGATTGGGCGAGGAGGTCCAATTCCTTGGCCACCCAGATCACCTGATATAACGCCGCTGGACTTTTTCCTTTGGGGATTTGTAAAGGACAACGTTTACAGGAGGAGAGTGTCGAACATGAATGACCTAAAAGCCAGAATTACAACCGCAATAGCCTCTGTGGATGCCGACATGCTTGCCGGTACCTGGCGTGAAATTGAATATCGACTCGATATTCTCCGTGCGACGAAAGGGGCAAGTTCATTGACAAGGATGATGAAACTTTTTGAGTCTATCTAACCATTTATGTTATTAATTTTAATCTATCTTTATTATTTTATGACTTATTAAACATCAAAATGGACTTTATAAACACACTGTATTTCAATTCAAGAACCTTTTAACCTTTATTAGTTTGAATGCCAATTTTTGGCAGCAACTGAAAACATGGTAAGTAATATTCTTCTCATCATAGATCATCATCTTATAATTAATTTACCAACTTCTTTTAGAATTTAAGAATATTTATATTAATATATTCTTCATCGTCTGCTAAAGTTTACAAATGCTGCTTCTGATGCATTTGAAACTGAGAAAACAGTGCCCAAGTTTACAATCACTTAGAATAAGAGAACATGGGAACAAAGTATTACAATCATTAATTATGCACGCAATTACGTATAGGTCAACATTATTCATATTTAGTGGAATCATTTGAATTAAGAAAGAGTACACCACCAGTTTGTTTAGTAGATGTTTGAAGCTTTGGAAGGGAATTTAGTTACATGAAAGCCAGAAGCAGTGAACATGTTTATCCTTGCATACAAGGGAAAAAAAGTAGATTGGAATACAATGCAGGGGGAGGAAATTTGACTGAAACAATAGAATATTGAAAGTCAAGTTCAAAGTTCCGATTTCTGAAGCGGAAGTCGTGCCTCGCGTCGATTGTTGCCTGACATTGTTAAGTTCAAGTAGTGTAACCTGCCGTTTTGTTCTTACCATAAAGAGCACTTTGGAGTTTCCGTAGACTAGATTCATTTGAAAAAGATCTTTTGAGAGTAATTGATTGTTTAGACTAGAAACTGTCATCTTGAGTACTCGACAAACGAAGCAGTATGTCCACAGACGTCACGATTCTGTGAAAGCCAGTAGAAATGCCATTAAATAATAAAAAGGGTGCTTTTAGTGCCACCATGGTTGAAATATTAGGCTGTCTAGACTTCTGTTAGATTAACTATAAAAATCTGCTTTTGGTTCACATAGAGGTCAAAAACGTGAGAATAACTTTTTGCTTAACTCTGTTGTCTACGTTTTCATTCCGTAATCGGTAAAGAATTTGGAAGTAATTTATTAATTAAGAGAAAACACAAGCAATTCAATTTTGACTGAATTACGGAAGAAGCATGCCTTTTTAAACTGAATTCCAGAAATATGAGACATCATGTCATGCGAGTGTGTTCTAGAATGGCGAAGATCTAACTACAAAAATGATATAATAAATGATATATTGTTTTTGTAGTTTAATCTCATTCATTACGTAATGATTTCATGACTGTGATTGACGGGATAACCATAATTTTAAATACCGATATCTGGTTATGATAATGTGTTATATGTTTGTAGAAATGTATTTTATAACAGTAAACTTGTAGGGTCATTATCGTTTTTTGACGCAGGAAGGAGTACATGAAAAATGAGCAATGCCCTCGCCGGAACTTGGACCTGGACCTCTCGAATGCGCGACGAGTATGCTAACCGTTACCCCCACGAAAGCATGCTGGAGGGATGGAGAAAAAACCTTATATACTCCCCCTTTTAAAGAGTGACTGGGGATAAGGGGACCCATTCTCCAAATCCTGGTGGGGAAGAATCGTCATCGACCTCATTTAGTTCGGGCGCCACTGTACAGGCATTAGGTTTTTACAATCAGGAGACATGAAAAATGTACAATACCATCGCCGAGCGCTACATTCGAACCCTGGTCCTCTAGAATACTTCCCGAGCGTGATAACCGTTACACCACGAAAGCATGCTGAAAGGAGGGAGATACACCTTAGAAACTAACGATACACTAAAACAGTTATTTTTGCAATAGTTTTAAAATGCTTCACGAAATCACGAATAATTTTATATTATGCTTGGAACGATTTCCTTTTAACCTTATGGCGGAATTATTGAATTTCTTTGTGGTAACAGTATTTTTTAATTATCGTTATAACAGAGAAAATTACTTTTGGATTTAAACGAAAACAAAGACTTGGTCTAATTCGATAATAATTCCTGCGATAGAGAGCCCGAATATTGTCTTTTTGAAATTGGCATTGTAAAAATATAATCCTTCAACGATGCTTTTGTTGTACGACGTAACTGCTTTTTAACATTTTTAACTATTTAAAATGCTCACATTCCACTTAAATTAACATTTATTTTTTAAGATAAAGTTAGTTGATATACAACAACAAATAGTAGAATTTACCGAGTTAAACAGCAGGCAAGTAAAGTTTATAGAGTGTACGAAAGCAATAGAAACCTGACTTTAGGATTAGTGTCATTTGGAACATTTATCAGCTATTTAACTTAATCTTCTAAAGTCCACTGCGAGTTAAACAGATTTTGAAAACGTAGAATGCGAGGTTTAATTTGCATTATTTTGCTAGCTGTTAATAACTTAAAAATAAAATTCTCATTTTAAATATTTATCATACAGCCATTTTTAGTTTCCAATTAATTTTAGTCTTTTTCTATTGTAGCAGAATATTACATCTAATTCATTTTGAAGTCCGTATGATTTTTGATTTGAAACAGATAACTCTGTTTCGTATCCGCTTGAATGTTTCACTTTCCTCAGCATCATGGGTAGCAGCCATTTGTTTTCTACCTAATCTTTATTATCGGACTGTTAATCACAGGTTCTACTCCTCAATCATAAGTGGTAGTTTTCATGTTAATTCAACTCAGACGAATTTTGATCTGAGCACAGAGGTTTCACTGATAAAAGCTCACAGCAAGAAAATGTAGCAAAATCTAAGAACGCCCATCATCTCGCATCCTGTTAAGAGCACGGCGGGGAGAATAGGAACAAATGAAATTAAAATACTCTTTTAAAGATATAAAGCCTGATCATCGAAGGTTTCTTCGCAGAAATAAACGTGCCTGTCACTAACGTTGGACCAGTTTTAACATTCAGCCCTACTCTAACTATTTCTCAGGTCACTTTTGTGAGTATTGATGAGTTCGATTAGGGTGAAGAGTTAACACTAGTTACATTGATGGAACTGGGCGTCTTTTGATTTAAGAAGGAAGGATGCTAGTTTACTTTTGAATGGATCATCATTCTTTTCTTACATATAAGATGCCGATTGGGAGATAACTAGGTAAAAATAAAATAAGCGAGAGGTTAATCGCATACTCTGGTCTCCTCTTTTAGCTGCTTGCGAATAATGTTTACATCCATCACTCTTCGAATAAGGATATAGTTTGATAAAGTTTTGTTTTTAATTTATTTTCATCTAGGCACTCTGATTTCCTAGGTTAGAAGTGGCAACAGATTTTTTGTTTTCGTAAAATTGCATTCCTTTTGATTTCGTTGCTTTATAAACCCAGTTTGAATCGTAATAAAACAAATAAAACAACCGATAGCTGAAGGCGTATCACATAATTAATGATTCCAAGATACTGATAAGATGGAAATGCTTTAGTGTGAAGTTGGGATCTCCCACGAGGAACTCCTTTGTGTTCAAATGCCTGCAAAACATACAGTTTAAGAAAGTTCGTACACGATTTTAGGATAGAAGAAAATAGAGTAATTCTGCAGTAATCCTGATAGTGAACGTATGAAATCAGGGCTCACAAATAGAAGATTAGAGCAAGGAACGAGGCTGAGTGGTCAGCAATGCGTTGAGATCGCTTTTATACCTCTATATATAGACACTTCTGATATATACTGATGAATATGTCAATATATCAATTTAAAAGGAATTATTGCCTTTCTTTGTGCGTGCTCTGGTGGTGGTGTAATTAGTAGAACCTTCGGCTAGTATCAAAATATTTGTAGTCGGTGATGACATAACTAATTTTTGATGTCTTATGCTCCCCCGCCTCCGCAAAAAATCTAACGTCTCTATAAACTATTTTTCCTTCCTTTATCACATATGTAAAATGTCCCCTCGGGGGGTCGACGTAGAGAACTCTGCGAAGCTACTGGCTAGGATCTGTACCTAGGCAGTCTCGGCCACGGAGATATAAAAATATTGAGCTCGGTGGTTCCACCACCCCCGGGAGATATTACTGTGCGTGCAAGCGCATTGGCCCGGTAAGGTGGGAGGCGTAAGACGTTGACCAGATGGTTGCGTAGCAGGGTGTTTCTGCTTTTGGCACTGTGTTTGATGATAATGCGTCCTGATGGGACGCGTAGCCCGCGTAGTACTAGCGGGAGCATTTAGACGACCAGTCAGACTGTCATGTGTTCAGGTTACGCCTCCAACAAAAGCAGAACCAGGGAGTGGTGATCCCTCGGGCCCAGTTTGTCGGTGAAGGTTTGGAATAAAAGTCTGAGGCTAAGAACCGGTGTGGGACCCGTATCTCCAGACACAAATGAGTAGTTCGATATTTCTAAGTGAAACTAGTAAATTAGTTCAGTAGTGTCTTGAACATGCTGACGTCCCCCCGTAGGGGGGGGCTCCCACAGTTGTGTCTTCAGTGACGCAGGAGTGGAGTATATAGGTAGATTGATATGTAAAATGTGTTACAAGCGTTTGCTCTATATTATCAATGTGTACTGTTCTGTATTTTGAGAATTGCTCTCCTGCGCGTTCCATTATTATTTATACTCCTTTCAAGATGTTCGAAATAACGTATTCTCACTTTTTGCGAGCAAAATCATTAACACGTCAGATCTCACTGACATAAAGACAGCTTCTTCGTGCAGCAAGACATTGTATACAAAGTCCTATACATTTTCAGGTATTTTTCCTGACCTATTGATAGCATTTCGCTGACAGCTGGTAGTTTCCTTTAGAATAACGCTTAAATATCCTTAAGTTTTAACAGCTATGCACGGAACTCATCTCGAAACTGAGAAGTACTCATTGACCGGAGTCCTCAGCTCACTACAATTTGGTCGAGAATCTAACATCAGAACACCAGATAAGATTATTCTATAGAACAGGAAAATCGACAATTTTGTATTCGGCGTAAAGTTTTGTAAAATCTGAAGATTCTCAAGTAAGATTATGCTTTTTGAATATGGCAAAACATACAAGGGCTATTTGCGTAAGGGAAGGGTTGCTATCGTGGAGGACTTTCTAAGGGAAATGGGCTTGTATTCACTTTACACATAGGGAAATGTATGAAAACAAACTATGTAGCTAGTCCGCTTTAATGCAATCGAACTCAGGTCGAAGCCTTAGTAATTCAGCGGTCTTAATCATTCGGCCACTGGTAGGGCGGAATACGGATAAGAAGCCAGCGTCTCATCATTGCGACAACTCCGATGCCTTTTGTGGTAGTCAGGAAGATAACAGATTATCTTATTTTCTTCCTGCCATTTTAAAAAATTATCTTTTTGTAAATCTAAAATATGAGAAAAAATTACAGCTGCTATGATTAAGAAAAATCATCTATCTGTCATCTTAAAATAGTACCAACTTAGAATTTCGACTCAGAATTCACTGAATAAGAACTTAAATTATAAAAAACTAGGTTTAACTTGCCTAGTTCTTATAGATACAACAATCGGTAAATAAAAATTCACACATACACGCTTACAAGCAAATATCTGTTGTTACAGAGAAAGCATTAAACGGAGCAGTGTTTAAGGAGTTCAGGAGCAGAACTAAGTCTGCACGCATGTACTTAAATGCACCGTCGTCTTCACTCTATCACGCAAGTTACTTCCTAAAATAAAAAATAATAATAATAAAAAAACTTTCTGATATGATCAAATAAATTTCTGCATGCATCCTTATTGAATAATTTAGATAATCTGTTGTTCGGGCGAAGGTCACCGATGTCAAACTTTCTTCTTCGAACTTAGATGATGAAATCATCCGGGATATTTCACAGCAGACTATTGAAATATTTCCTTCGACAATAAAGTGTTAGCCGGTCTCGTTACTGTGTGGCCGGAGGGTAGACTGCGATGATTGATTTGATAGAATCGGTATAGCCATAAATAGGTCTCCTTTCACGATTTGTCGTTTGAAAAGTATTCCCAAAGGCTACAAGAATATAAATCCAATGAATGCGTCAATCTCGTTCTGCCTTGTTATTTTATTACCCGGTAACAATTTGTAGAAGAGTATTTGCGACAAATAGGCAAATTGAATTGAGGAAGGAAAGAAGGCCAATTCAATTGGTCTTTCCTTTGAGTTAGGCCGTGGGAAGCCTTCAAATGAGATTATGATGACGCGTGATACGGTGACCTAACTTGATTAATCTGTCACATTGAATTTCAAGCCTTGTTAAAGATCTTCTAATAGAAATCGATATGTTGAAACATTCCGAGTTGTCCACCATGTTCTCAAAGCGAACTCATTTCATTTACCCCATCGCTTCTGGAATTGATCGAATTAAGCTAAAAAATGTTACCTGATCGTTCTGCTGCGTAAGTGTTCAATTTTCAGGAAATAAAATTAAAAAAACGAAAGCTTTTTATTACAATAGTGCAGTCTTTTCTCTAGACATGAACCATTATAGTTTTAAATTCCGGATATAATTTGGGTTAGACTGGTTCAAGCATAATATTAAGACTTGCATTTAAAAGATAATAATAAAGGCCTATTTTAGTAAAGCAGAAATAAACAGTATGTTCCAAGCTGCTGAAAAATGATCTACAGAGTTTTGAAATACTTTGGGCAAAAATATATTTGCACCGGTATAATAATCTGAATTTTGCTAAGAAAAGATGAAGAAAATGTCATAGGGTCCTCATTACTCGAGAAATTATATTCTAGAAAACGCAAATTATTGAATTTCATTCAATTATTTGTTGCCTAAGATTATAAAGATGGAATCTGTAACCAGTTCTTAAGACATTTCCCCGATCATTTATGCATCTTCGTTTTTGTTTGTTCTGTTGCTGGGTGCCGGAACAAAAAAAACTTTTAACTAAAGATTTCAATATTAAAATATTTGTTGAAAAAATAAAAGCGTAGGTAAATCAGGAAATAAAACATTATTGTTTAAAGTATTACGTATAATTTCATTCTGTTTACCATTATTCCGTTTTGTAAGTAACTGTCTTTAGAATACTAAAGAAACAATTGTAATATGTAACCTATAGGTATACTATGCAAAATGCCAAAGGACCACGTATTTACATTTAATTTTGAATAACTGCGGAAGAGTTTAGATGTTTTGCTGTTTTTAACAAAGTGTAATTCTTGCTTCAGATCAGATTATAGTAAGATAATAACTTGAATTTAGATTAATTAAACTGTTTAGTAATATAATAAAACTAGTTAATTTGTGAAAAAATTTGCTTCTATTGACCATAAAAAACAAAAAATAGAGGGCAATGCTAAGTAATAATAATGAAATATAATTGATTGAAACAGAAGTTATTTTGCGGATTCTTAATTACTACACTGAACAATTCTGCATAAAAGAAATATATTTGGATACTAACAGTTTTATTAAACTATGATAAAATCTTTTTAAATCGTAACAATTATGATTCCACAGATGATTCTTATGTTTTTTTAACATGCTCGCTTTAATGCTTATCAGTGATGTTGAATACATTAATTACAACGTTCTGATACAAAATACTAGCTTTAGAGAATTACGTCGATAATTCTCTAAACATTTTATGACATTAAGTACAAATACTTTCAACCCTTCAACATAATTGCTGCCATGGCAACTACATTCTGCCAAAACTTGGAAGGCCTAGTATATGACCAGAACGTCTACTTCAGTTCATGATATTCAGCGATAGCCTTAGAGCATAGATAACCTCCTGTTTACTGTGCTTACTGTAATGTTGTAATGGATACATCGCAGTTTTTCTTTCTCATTTCGGTGAAAAGATCAACTAACTATACGCATAATCAAGAATCAAACTTATTAATTCATTCATACATCTGTGTATTAACATGTATTAACTACATATGCGTAATGAAACTAATGTATTCTATTCTATTGTATTTTATTGCTTTTAACATTGCGATATCCTGTTGTATATTACTATTTTCTTTTGTATTATATTTTGTATATTATCTTAGTACCAAGCAGCTTCATAGCTGCCTGCTGTCAGATGAACAATGGAAATGCAATTGCAGTTATACAGTAACCTCTCCTCGCCTACTGCAGACGTTTGCTTCTCCACCAGGCGTTTTCCTATAGTGGCAGACGTGGCACAAAACCGACTAACCTATGGAAAATAGACGGTGCCCGCTCCTCCTTCATACGAACTCATATCACATATCATGTCCATATAGTGAATATTGCAGTACTGTCAGTCTATCACAGTTTGCAGTTGTCTGTTTCTGTAGAAACGAACCCTAACCCATTTTTCCACATAAAAGAGTCCTGACGAATTGCTTTTCAGCTTAGTGCACTTAATAACAAATTGACCTTATATAAGTTTTCTCTTTTTCGCCGCCAGCATTCGCCAAAAATAAAATAACAATAAAACATTCATTTGGCTCACCCTTTTTTGAAACATACTATTCCTATTGCTATAGCGAGTACCATCAGCTAGACATAATGTCGAGAACAATTCTCCTGGTAGACAGGCAGTAGTTCCCCTCACGAACTGTCACCGGAGATCTGCGTCAAACCTTGCATTTCTGACCCGAGGCGTTGTTTGGAGAGTGGTGGCTGGCATTCGTCAACTGAGACACCAGTTTGGTGAAGCATTCAGAAGAAAGCGACTATATTTGGTGATAATGAATCACATTCTTCTCTGTGACCGATCTACTAAGCTTTCTCGAATCTACTCCGACGATGGCAATGGGAGTTAACACCACTGGCCAGATATGATTTCGTCTGGTTGTGATCCCTTCGTCAAAATGGAACAACATCTGCGACGGATTCGTTACAACAGTAGAAAAGAAATGACCCATGCTTTAAGACGATTGCTGCGGAGCATTAACGAAAGTGGATGTGTTTATGGTGTACGACGCGTTCTAGTAGGTTGACAGAAAGTGGAAGACATGGCAAACAGTTATATTGGGAGACTAGAGGCATTCGTACCTATGGTAATAAAGCCTTTCCAGAACTATCGATATACTGGCCACTACTTTGCATCCAACTCTCGCAAGTATATTCTAAGAAATGCATGCTAGTTATTGGCAGTTGTAATTGTGTTGAAATAGAGCCCATTGTGAAAAATATCTCTCTTTATTTTATTAATTAGAGAAATATGAAAATTGTGAATTCAATACAAAATACAACTGGAAATTGTAATGCGTTTCGCAGTACGATAACCTCCGAGCACCTCCCCAAAAGGGCGAAGAAGCATTTGCAAAGTTAAACGGGTCGCATTTTTTTTCTCTTCCTTATCTTCTAAATTTAATTTTTGACTCTTTCAACAGGTCATGTTCACTGCTTGCTAAAGAGATGCCTGAAGCTGCTACCTGTTAAGCAATGCAATTCACTCAAGTGATATTATCAAAAATATTTAAATATTTATTTGTCATGCAAAAGTTATGCTTCTTAGATAACCTGGTTATAATGGATGTGAAGCACGTGTGGCACAGGAGATCGAATGTTTGAAACTAGTTTGAATTTAAACAGCAGGTATGGCTTGAAGGATACAAATGTGTGTGTTAAAAGACCTTAAGAAACGAATCATTAGAATTCGTTGGAGTATTAATGCGTAATAAATACTTACTTAAGGATTCCTGCTATCTCAGCCGTTCTGAAATCAGTATTATAATTAAATAATTTTTATTGAAGCTTCAGCGAGAAATTAAAAAAAATTTCTGATCCTGAGTTTCGTTTTAGAAAGAAGAAAAAGAAAGCTCACAGAAAACCTTCTAGAACAACTATATAGCAAAAGTATGATATTTTTATATTATTCTGCAGTAAAGAAAATGAACACAATAAAGATAATTATGGAATAATAAAATATAATAATTTAGCAATCGATAATAATAGAAAAATAACATTGCTAGTGTAATAAACATAATACTGAACTTCTTTTCCTCTCACATAAGACGACAGTGATATATTAGTGCACCCAGATTCAGAATAATTTGATAGATTTGGATTTTTATGAACAGTCAGATTTCATGAACAATTAAATGGTATTTTTGAATTTTAATTATATTCCTTTCCTCCAGAACGTTTGTGAGTTTTAGTTTTGAGTGGAAAAAAAAACAAATAAAAAAATTGTTTTTATCAATTATGTTTAGTTTTTAACACTAATATTAATATAAATGTTTTATTATAGTTAAACTCAAAATTAGTATTATTTTTATAAAACACCTCAATATAAGGATTATATGGAATAGAGAAGATTATCTAATTACAGTGTAAAATGATTTACATTTTTATTTTCAAAATATAATACTAAAATATTATTTAATATGTTTTTTCGATATTCTTGAAGCTCTGGTCTAAGCAGTACTTTTGAGATGTTGGAAGATTTTTAGTAAAATTCAAAAACAGTTATGATTCTCAATTTTTTATTGAAACTACTTTTCTAGTCAGCTGTACCATCAAGTAGTAATCAGAAGTTCATCAAATTTCTGTTATTACAGTAAAAAAAGAAATATAATAGTAATTAAGTGCAGTTTCCGAGAATAATAATAACAACTGTATAACAAATCAATCACTTTGAACATAATGCACATCACATACGCGAATTACTGGAATTGAAATGCTGTCACATACGTAAAAGATTATTATGAGTAATATAATAATAAATAGAATGAGTTATAAAATCAGTAATCATTCCTTTCTACGCTGTATAAAACATTTACAGGCATTCACAGACGAAGCACAATCTCTGGCGAAATATTTTCAATAATAATGATGATAATAGTCAATGAAAATTCGTCACTTCAACCTTCTAGCACCATATTTTCTTTTCAAAATGTTTTAAAGGAAGTTAGTGAATGTAAAAGTAAAGAATCTGTGAAATACCACCAGCCACTATTTTTTTATTTTTTACTAATCCTATAAATAAGTTAATAAGAAGACGACCATCATGCATAGCGTATCGTGAATACAAGAAATAGCAATTTATAAATTATAATAACGGCAGGGAAAAAATTCTACTATTCAATTTTTTCCTTTCATTCAACTATCAAAAGTCTAATTTATCATTTAAGCAAAGATGCATTGGAGATTAATTTTATTTGAAAAGCCGTCAGTCAGGAAAGTTGTCTTTTTTGTCGTTCAAAAAGATAAAGGTTTAATTGTAAATAGAGCTTGTTACTTTGCGTAAATTCACAAAATATTTCATTTGAGATTTTTTAATATACTGCTGACTTTATAATAAATAATATGACTTATTTAATAGACTTTTTAATATATATATATATAAGTAGAGGTGGGCTGTTTAAGGAAAAAAAAGATTCTAAACAAGAACTTGTTATTATGATAAAATAATAAGGTTCTGATGATTTCATTCCCTGTACTTGTTCTTAGAAAGATATCGATAACTTTGGAGATATGAATCTATTCTAAGAGATAGTTCTTCATGAGATGATAGGCATGATGATTGTTAGTTCCCAACAACCATATTTTCATTGATCATGACCGAAGTAAATTTTTAAAGAGTGTAATTCGTGATTTGGTGTTTCTTTCCATTTCTAAGAACGTAGATTTTATGGTGGTTCCTTCGTGTAAGTCATGGAAACGTGACTGACGAGTGATTATTGTCATGGAAATTAATAACAGATTCTGATAATTCCAATGAAATTTGATAAACAGAAACCTGAATATTTCGATACATATATCTTCACTTTTGTGAGTAAATAATATTTAAGCTAACTGAGAATACTTAAAATTTTCAAACGAAATAGCTACTTAGACAGCTATAAATGCAAAAGAAATAGTTACATATGTATCATAACGCAGCGTGATTTCTTAAATAAGTAACTAATACAAAGTAAAATAAATAAATAAAAGCAATTAAAAAACTCTAAAAAGGTTGATAATTTAACGGTCACCCAAAAGGACTGTTTTAAAGTTTAACATGATTTATCAATATTGATTATCGATAGAGATGGCTCAGGTAGAAAAGAAAAACATTTTACAGGATATCAGTTGAATATGAATTTTTCCCAATGTTATTCATCTTATTCGTATTTAAAAAATTAAAAAAATATGTAATGTAATTCTATGAAAATATTTAATGTTTTAATTAAATATACCATTAAATAAATATATTTTGAGCTAAATAATCCAAAGGAGCTTTAGCCTGCAAGGGCAATTAATCTCGAAACGGGATTTTGCATCGAATCACTTTAAATGTCCGAATAACTTTTCAATTTGTTGCCACCAAATAACATTGCCATACATTATATTTAAAGAAACTAAATAATGAGGAATCTACATGAATGTATGCATGTTTCTTTCACTGTGAAAAACCAACGGCATTTAGAGTCATCTAATTTTGAATAACATAGTCTTCTACCGGAACATGAGCAACTGGGAGCCTGAATTTGGAATTTGCTATATTATTTATTTCATATTTTGAAAAACTTAAACAAATTTTTAAGAAAAGACTGAACAATTTCAAAGCCAGCAGTGGCAACACTCTAAGGAATAAAACATTTTTATCTCCAGCGCGGGAGATTATCTATCGGAAATTCGAAGATACGCTGTTTTTAAATATTTTAGCCCAAAGTGGCGTTTAGCCTAAACGCTCACGAAACGTATATGTGTCTTTAAATGAAAAAAAAATCTCCCGTTTGGGCGTAATATAAAATCTGAATGCTTCTAGATTCTTTTTAGTCCAAAAGGGCAACTTGCCCAGAAGGACTATTAATTTCGTTTTGGCATTTTGCGTCGATTCACTATAAACGTTGATTCATTTTTAAAATTGTTGCCACCAAATATTGTCATCCTGTATTATATTTAAACTAAATAATGAAGAATCTGCATAAAAGTATGTATGTTTTTTGCATTGTAATAAAACAACGGTAGTTAGAACCATCAAATTTTGAATAACGTAATCTTCCACCGAATATGGGCATCTTGAAGTCCTAATTTGGAATTTGTTTTATTATCGATTTCATATTTTGTAACCCTTTAACGAATTATTGATTAACAAACTCAACGATTTCAAAGCAAGCAATGGCAACCCTGTAAGAAAAAAAAATTATCTTCAGCGCGTGAGACTGTATATCGGAAATTCTACAGATATGCTCATTTTAAAATTCTTTTGCGATATTGCTGTTAAATTGACTTTTATGTGTACAGAGCATGATGTTTAATAACTAAAGGTAAAACACAAAACGTTAGAAAAAGTCCCTTTGGCCGTAATGTAAAATCTGAAAGCTTACAGATTTTTTTAAAGTCCAAAGGCGCTTTGCCCCTGAAAGACTATTGTTTTCATTTTGTGTCAAATCACTCTGAATGTCCGTTTCACTTTTCCAATTGTTGCCACCAAATATTATCGCCCTGTATTATATTTGAAGAAATTAAATAATGAAGAATCTGCATAAATGTATGTATGTTAACAAACTCAAGGATTTCAGAGCGAGCAATGGCAACGTTGTACAGAAAAAAACGTTTTTATTTCCAGCGCGTGAGACTGTATATCGGAAATTCTAAAGATGTGCTCAATTTAAAATTATTTTGAGATACTGCTGTTGAACCGAATTTTATGTTTTAACTGCAAAGAACGTAACATTTAATAAATAAAGGCAAAATGTAAAAAAAAAAAAACCCTTTGGACGTAATTTAAAATCTGAAACCTTTAAGATTTTCTTTTTTAAATTTAAATCAATTCGATTAAAAGGTAAAAAGAAATATTTTTAAGAATTTCATTTATTGCTTTAAAATAATTTAGTTTATTAATTAATAACAGACAAATTAAATATGAAAGAATAATACCTTAAGTTTTCTGTATGGCAACAAACTCGAATGAAAAGCGAAGTAATTCTACAAAAATATGTAATGTAATTGTATAAAAATATTTAGATTTTAATCAGATACATCAGGAATTAAAGCATTTTTATTTAAATGAGTCCTCTTAAAATGTAAAAAAATAACATTTTTAAGATGCGCATTTATTACTTTTAAATAATTTAGTTTATTAATTAATAAAAGACGCATTAAATATGAAAGAATAACATTTTACGTTTTTCCGAATGCAATAGACTCGAAGGGAAAGTGAAGCAACGTAATTTTAGCGAACATATAAAATATCATCTCGGGCGAATAACCGTTTTGGATTAATAAATAAAACCTCAGGTAATTATGATTTCAGATGTGCTTGCCAGCATTACATCCACTTCACAAAATATAAAATGCTCCTCAGTAAAATTTGATGCACATTAAAGGAAACCTTGCAGTTTCCTTCGTAATGAGAAATCATGAATAGAATGGTAATGAAATTATCATTAATATTCATGATCATAAGAATACTAAATAAATAATTACACGATTTACGTTGATAATAGGTAAATAAATTCAAGCTTAGTTACAAACCCGCAATTTATTGGCACGCATAGAGTGAAAAATGCTTCGTCTCAAAAATATACATCATTTACTTAGCAATTCATTTTATAGTCATACATGAAATTAATGACTTACTTTAATACACGAAAATTAGATTAAATGAAGATCTTACTTCAAAATGAACCCACGAAATTCATCTCGGCAAGAAGTACACTGCCCCCCCCAAAAAAACTGAAAGTTTTCATTCAGATTTTAAATTACGTCCAAAGGGGTTTTTTTTTTTTAACATTTTGTGTGTTACCTTTATTTATTAAATAACATGTTCTTCGCACTTAAACCATAAAATTCAGTTCAAGAACAATATCAAGAAATAATTTTAAACTGAGCATATCTTTAGAATTTCGGATACACAGTCTCACGCGCTGGAGATAAAAATGTTTTTTTCTGTACAACGTCACCATTGCTCGCTTTGAAATCTCTGAGTTTGTTAATCAAAAATTCGTTAAAGTTTTACGAAATATGAAATCGATTATAAAACAAATTCCAAATTTCAAATTTGGGATTCAAGATGACCATATTCGTAGTAGGATTACATCATTCAAAACTGGATGGCTCTAGGTACCGTCGTTTTAACACAATGCAGGAAACATACATACATTTATTCAGATTCTTTATTATTTAATTCTTTTAAATATAATACAGCGCGATAACATTTAGTGGCAACAATTTGAAAAGTGAAACGGGCATTCAGAGTGAACCGGCGCAAAATCGCAAAACGAAAACAATAGTCTTTCAGGAACAAAGCCCCTTCGGACTAAAGGAAGGGGGGGCACAGTTCTATATCTCCCGTTCTACTGGGCCGATTGACGAAATTAAGCTTATGTTTTTCATGTCTCGAAAGCGCGACTTAAGATATGTATTAGATTTATATATAGAATTGTTGTAATATAAGCATTTTGACACAAAATCGGACTTTTCCTGAAAAAAAAAAAAAAAAAACATAATTATTTTTACATATTTCGTTCCTACGACTGAAATTATGCCTAAATATTAAATTTTGCAAAAGATGGTGCGAAATTTATGGAGATATCCAAACGTTTATCTTGGTGCATTTTTTTCAGTTTGCGCGAAGAATAAAGTCCATAAACCACATTTGATGTTATTATCGCTCCAAAAAAAGACGCCAAATTTCAAAACACGCCAATATGTAAATTCACGTACATCTTAGAAAATGTTTTTAAAAAATTAATTTTTTACAGTTATGCCTAGAAATACATCTATTTTAAAATGATGTTAAAAATTTTTATAGGTTATAACACAAAAATGTTTTCGAAAAATTTATAAAAAATATTAAAAAATACAAATCTTAAAAATAAATTATAAAAATGGGCGAATTTTATTTGGAATAAACCTAAATTTCGAGGCTGTATAAGAGGTGTTTCTTAGTATTAAAAGTTTTTATCGTAATAATCCGTATGGAAAGCTTAACTGTGCCGTTGAATTTTCGGATGACCCAGCAATTACGTGAAGATGCAGGTGGGTTGGCAGTTAATGAAGCTTTGGCGGACGAACTAGGTGAAGCATTCACGTGAGCAATTACGTGAAAATGCAGTTAATGAAGCTTTTCCGGAAGAATTACCGTATAGCTATCGGACGAATTCATGATAGTTTAGTTCCTTAATGCAGTTAGTTGTCAGTCCTTGGTCACCACTGGGAGGATGGTTATGGTCACTGTTGTGGGAGTGACAGTCAGGTTACCCGGAGTTGAGTGGATACAGGTAGCATATCTGACTCCTTATAGTGATTAGGTAATATTGAGAGGTTACGCAATTCTTACTGCATTTGAAACTCAAAACACATTTAATACAATTACAAGAAGCTCTTTACACACATATATCTAATTCATAGACAGCATAGATAGGTATTTAAACGAATTATATTCCTCGTAGTGTGAGGAGTCTGCTAAAGAAGGTCTCTTTAATCGAGAGAGCAAGAGCATTGTAGGTCTCTCTAGTCGAGAGTTCTGGAGCGTTCTTCTGATGTTACTCCGACGGCGAAAATCTTCAGACTGAATTAGCCAAGCCTCCTTAATTTTACAGTAGCATTTTACATCCTCTCATTCGTTGTATCTGGAACGATATCAGAGGAAAAATCAGGTCATTGGTTCATCGAGAAGCTTTGACGACAGACACGGTACATAACGTCGAAATCTCCTGACACTAGTCGTGAAGTTATGCCTCTGCGATGTCAAAAACATGTCGTGTGACACGTCGTAAAGGCTGGGAGCAGTGAATTGCAGGCACCGCACATACAATTTACTTACAATGGTCCGCCGCATTGGCAAGAGCCTTGGGTACCTTATAGGTGACAGTACCATTTTGCCCGGTTCCACTCCAAATATGAGGAACAGCACCCTGGGCGGTGGGTCCAACGTCTTCCACTCCTTTCCCTTCCTACCAATCAACACGAGAGGACTTTCGGTTGGCCATATATTTAGAATGCCCCCTGCCGAAAAGGCACTTTCTATTTACAAATATCCACGCCTTCTCCGGGATTCTCCGAGAGAAGTGTAAAGCAATCAGAGTCTCTAACCATTATTCCGGTTGGGAAGCAGAGAAAAGCGTAAAAATTACATTGAACTTTCTCGTGGCAAACATTTCTGAAGTGATTAACATTTCTTAAAACGTAAATAAATATCGTTACTGAACATTTCAAGTATTCAGCAACGATATTTATTTAACGATATTTATTGTGTAGAGGTCCTTAACAGGACCTCTATACAATATATTAAAATCAATCTGTAGACATGGGTGGTCTTCTTGAAAAGGCTTCAAAGTATTTTTGCATCTGGAATTTATTTTAACTTTGAAATACTCTGCTGTAAATTTATTATGGTTTTGAAATGAGAATAACTATCAAGGAAATCAGATTTCTGAGTAACATTTCTCATCCTTTTAAAAGATATATGACATCTTGCAAGTAAACATAACTTCATTTTCAGGCACAATATCTAGCTGCAGCTAAGTAGTTTTATTTGATGCACATGGACTGATTCTGGTACTCAAGAGCAATCAGGTGTCCGTTTGAGATATAAACATATCAGACAAAAGAAGATTTGTTAAGGTTCCAGTTATGCACACGAAGGATTCTTTCAAAATTTGTAATCGAATCCGAACAATAAAAAAAGGCTGCAGAACTGGACCACACATTTCGTTTCGGATTCTGAAGAAAATTCATTCGTTTAAAATCCTTTACACCTCATACTCCCTGCCGAAATGTGTATCAGCTCCAGTTGCTACAGGTCACAGTCTCTACTCTGCGTGATTTTAAAATATTTACTTTCCCGATAAACTATTGAAAAAGAAATAAGAATGTTCCTCTCGAAATGTGTTCAGACAGAAGCAGAAAGAACTTCGAAGAAGAGGAAGGGAAATCAAGGGAGGAGGAAAAAATTGCACCCTGGCGGTTGCTCTTTTCATGCCGTGGCTTCTTCGAGCGGAACGAAAATCGAACGCGGCGTTCATAGTTAAGAATGGCACACGAGGTCGCGTGAGAAGCTATTTTTTTCACATCTCTCGGAACTACTGAGTTTTGCTCTTTTCGCTGCCTTCAGAAATAAAAACACATTATTATTTTTTAAAAAAAAGTGTGTGAGAACCTTATTCTGCTGTTTTCGACATTTTCGGAGGGACTGGTAGTTTTCCTATCCAGCGTCACACCCCTCAGAGTTCACTAGTTGTATTACGCCAAGCGTAATGAATACTTGATTCTTCTCCTTTTGCAAATGTTTTAAAACCTTATTCGTGAGGAAAATGGCATTTACAATGACTTTTCTTTTCCGAGTTACAATTCAGTATACACATTCAGGGATGAAAATAAATATAATTTCAATGTAAAGAATCTAATATCGATATTCATTTCAAATGCTTAAAAAAACGGCAAAAATGACTCCAGAAATAAATTTTCCTATTAAAGGTGAAAGAATACTTATAATGAACATGAAAAGAAATTTCAGTCAACAAAAACTTTCTGTTACTATTTCAAATGCTTAATAAGAATTTAAAGTAAATAACAACAGATACAATACGATTATGAAGTTCTCATTCAAGAAACTACACGAAAAAATGACTAAATGCAAATCAAGCGAAACTATGGTCACTGAAGAACATGACTAATCCAATGACCGCGAAGGCGTCTGTCAAAAAGAGTCCTATATACTAATTATTGCAGTTAATTAATACTTTTTTAAATATAAATATATTAATCCGAAATACATATCCAAACGCCAGTACGGTATTTTTAAGAACGCATCTAATTCCATCAGAACAGAAAGTCAATTTTTTTTCAATTAACTTATATAATGTTTAAAAGGTATGTAAGCAGTACTGATAAAACGGGAAAGTGGTTAATGACTGACTGTACCAAAGTGCCCAGGTTCGAATCCCGAAGAAGGCATGGTTGTAAATTGGTCGTCCCTTCATAGGATTCAACGGTGGCCCACTTATTAGCTGCTTCGTTAATAAAGTGACAATCGCTTTCGGCCTTAAGGGCAGCCAGCGTCTATGATGGCTTGCACCTGTTTTACAAGAGCAATGGCTCTCACTTCCTACTGAATTTATAAGCTGCATAACTGGCAGCATCGAACATCGCTGTATGTGTTGTATTGCTTTTACGACAGATCATATTCCATGCTGAATGTAATTTTCCTATACCAAGCTGACACATCCGATTTGTTCATTTTATATATATGTTAATTTCTATAACACCTTAATTGTTTGGTAATTTCTTTTCGTTTTATTTTATACATTACTATGTGTTATATACTATGGGTGAATTTCATTACATTCTAAATACGTAACTTTTTGAGAAATCGTCATTTTTGTGATTTTTCTTTAATTAATGATAACCAGTATATAAGAGTCAAATACTTTATTAGACAAGATCTGACGGCAGTGCAGATGACATTATGCGCTATGTTTTTTAGGTGACGCAGTTTATAATTCCAGGAAGGGGATGTAGCTAAATTAGAGTTATTAATTTTGAGTTTCATAATTTTTATTTTACATAAACCCCTTCAAACAGAAAAAAAGGCTTGATGATAGAAAAGCAAAAAAGCATTAGAATGTTAAGAAATGAAAAAAAAAAATTTTACTATATGTAAATATGTGCTATTTCTAATGAGAAAGAAAATGAATTTCTTCAGTGACATAGCTTTTACACTATATAAAATGTAACTTGAAAGTATTACAACAAAATAGGATATAATATGCAAACTAAATGCATAGTCCAATTTTAAATTGTCTAAAAATGTAAGCTTTTTTAAGTGCTTCAAATTCTCTCTGCAAATGTTGTAAAAAAATATGTTATAAATTAGGAGTCTTAGTTTTTCACGAAATAATTTAAAACATTCACAGTTCTTGAAATTCTTGCTTGAATGTCATAATGTAAATTTTACAGACCTTGTCTTGAAAGTAAAACTGATGTAGTCAATGTAAAACCAAAATATTTCTAGCACATATTTATGAGATTCTGTAAAAATTAATAATTATTCACTCATTGTAAAACAAAACACATTTTTTTTCTTATTTTAAAGCAATGTAAAATGTGCTTTAGAAATTAATTAACAGAATGCAAACAAAGTACGATACAATAATAAAATAAACTTGGATGAAAATTGGGCAGGTCTTCTACAAGCGAATCAGCGTAATTACTTGGTGATGGGTATGTGATGCTTAAATTAGCACATAAAAACCTCCATTCTTTATATACATAATATAAACGCCCGTTCTTTATATATTTATATGCATGATAGACTGGAGTTGGCTTACTGCGTAGATAGAAGAATGATACTTGCAGACAGTTGTAGCCATAGATACATATAATTTTACACATCATTATGAGCGCAATCTGCCCCCCCCCCCATATTTTTGAAGGTTTAGCACATCTTAAGACGATGGATGACTCACAGAAGCATTTACTGGAGCATTTAATTGGAGAAAGGCAGAGCATCAGATACTCTTAGCCCAATCCTGAAGGAGTATCTTGTCACTTACGGACTTACCTCAACACTTATATAAGCTCCTTTCTCATTTAACTTTCTTCCTCTTTATGAAATTTTAGTCGGATATAATAAATGCAGTACAAAGATTATAATTCACCAGACTTCTCTTTTCACTTGCTTAGTTAGTGCATGGCTCTTTCTTTTGCTTTCGCACACTTGGTGTTTGTTTTTGACGTTTTTTCTTCAATCAAGGGCTAATTCAGTTTAAAGGTTTTAGTAGTTTATTATTCACTTCTGTTATCGTAACATTTATTGAGACTTTTAAAAGAAATGACTTTTTATAGAGAAATACAACGCAGAGATTTCGCTTGTAAAATAGAAAAGCACGATCAGAATATTAAATGCTCTCTGTTTAATCTTCTTCTGAAAAACGCTGAAAATTTAAAAACTGGTATCCACGTCTACTCGGACGCTTCTTCTGGTTTGTGATACAAGTATTAGAAGGAATTCTTTAGTTTTAAAGTAAACATCCTTTTAGACGCTTCAAAGAATTTCTATTGACTACGTAATGCATCGATTTGTAATCGACCTCTGTCTTCTTTGTGGTATATTACACTGAAGTACGATACCTAGATGCAGCCATTAGTGGGAATCAATGAAGCGCTAATAATGGCTGCCTTTGAAGAAAGCTTCCGGGCAACATAACAAGTAAAATGCATTTGAAGCTTTCGTAGCAGGACCATCAATAAATATCGTTTTCTCATCCGCATAAAACTATGTTTTTGAATTGTTACCGTGAGGTGACAAAAGAAAAATATCCCCAAATTCCAATGAAATGGCTCGGAAAAAGCAATAAAGTCCCTTCCTCCACTATTTTAGAAACGTATTGTGTATTTAGAAATGCCATTCGAAGTGTTTACAAAGTGCAGCATTTTGTTCAAATTGTTGCAAGTTATGTACTCAAATTTAATGGCAGATAATTTTGTGAGAAATGGAGCAAAATTGCATTCATATTAGCTTCTGCTGTGATTGAAAGTCGCCAACATATATTTTGTCGAATATAATTCCTAAGCATATACATTATGACTCTATTTTGAACTACATTCGCACAGATAATAATGTAGAATCATAATAGTTTACCTTTGGCAAAGATTACAATTCTTGTCATATGATTTGTTTTAACTGGCCTAAGGCATTTTCATATTTTTTCGAAAGAAAATATAAACACGTTAAGTTTTAGTTTCTATATGGATCTTTCGATATTAGGAATTAGATTAGGAGACTGATTGTGATACCTTTACCGATACTATAATCATTGTTATAAGAGTATCACATCTACAGAAAAACAAAACATACTAGAACCGTCAGTCATTGTCTTGAAAAAGGTCCACCATATTCTTTTTGGTTTCATTTATGTTAACATTGAAACATTCTGTTGTAAATTTTTTATGAACATGAACTATTGGTAATTCTTAGAGTACCAACAGGTTTAGGTTATAATTTGTTTCCAACGTTTTCAGCATTTGAGTGGTCAATATAAGATTGAGTGCTCTCTGTATTCAAATCTTTAAATTTTTTATAAAGGAATCTTAGACTGCATTCCTAAGTGAAGAAATATTTGAAAATTACAGCAACTCAAATTCTAGGTGGAAGAAACGTTTTCACAAACATTTGTAAGAAAACACGCCCCAGATTTACACATATGATTGTTATTTAAAAAATTTTAAGACTTTTAATGTGTAATCCCGTGACCAGCAAGGTCATATAGATATACGGTCTAGAATATTTTTTGTGTGAACGTATACATACGTGCATCTTAAAATATGTCCAACAATTTAAAGCAATATATTAAAAGTACATAAATCCAGGAATAAAATACCAGAGGCATTCTGAGATAAAAATTCATGATGCTAAGAAAATAATTCTTTCCCATAGTAGATTTGAGAAGTTTGTGCTTTCATAGCGAAAACCCGGGCCGGTCAGAGGTGTCAGATTCTTACGTTATTTAACCAGCTATTATGATTTTAATCTGTACTATAACTTCCACTTTACGTATTCTTCAACATAATGCAAATTAGCTTTTAGAGTATATAAGCGAAGGGTTTTGAATGTTAGAGAGAGATCGTTTCTGGCACTCGCGCAGTGCTGTTAGAATTTTGCCAGTTGCATCTAAAAGCTATTATTCCGGCTTTTGCATTGCTCTCGCAGCCCATACTTTAAACTTACGGGCCAGAAAAAGTAACTGAGCCAGCTTATAGCTTATCCTATTGAATGTTTAATCTTCGACTACGTTACTAGAGTTAACTGAATTGTCTGTTATTGTTAATTTAATTTCACCACGAGTAGTGTTTTTTTGTCTGTAGCACAAACCGTGCCTTTCATGTTGACAGTTCGTAGTAAATAAAGAGGCTATTTAAAACCATCCCAAGGCTTTGTCGTAACATTTCTGACGTAGCAATAATTCGCTAACATTGTTTAGTAGGATCTGCTGGACTTAATGTCACTTTCCAGATAAACAGTAAACTTAAAAATGTTTAAGTGCATAATATAGCTTAATAGACATAAATCTTTCCAAAACATCAATCAGGCTGCTTTTGGTATTACTTCATACCTTAAAATTATTTCCTCTTTGCCTTAATTACTCAAATAGGGAGGTACTGAGTATTTAAATAAATAAATAAATATATATATGTATATTTATGTATGTGTGTGTGATATTTTAAGTGCGTAAACGACACCGGTACTTTAAGAAGCTTACAGTCGTCATGCCCGAGGGTGGAAGGCATACAAACGAAGATAACTGGATTTTGACAAGTCACCAATCTTTATTTTCACAAATATCAAATCATCTTGGTGGACATTTATCCAATCATAGTTAAATACGATAAGTTTTATATACCCCGGTTTTAAAAGTACGATGTAAGCATCTTAAAAAAGGAAAGCATAAGCGGCGCAGAGTTATTTGCGTGGCAGAAGTCAGAAAAGGAAGGATGAAATGCGAAGAGTAGTTGTACTAAGTAGGTGTATAAGTACAGCTAAACTGCTATTGGCTAATTTTTAATTCCATTTTTCAAACAGCGTTATGTAACATGGAAAGATCTCGAATTTGGGAGAACAGATGAACTTAGGGGAGAGAACATGAAATTTAGAATAGTTAATTTTGAGGTCGCCAATCCTTTCTTAGCGCAGTTATCGTATTTTGTTACATCTTACATATATATATAACTTTCTGGAATTCCTAAAGAAAGAGAAGATATAAGAAGAGCACAGATGTAATATATAAATGCAAAATATCTGTTCTTAAACATTTCTTTAATTATTTGAATTATGCATTACGTATTTTGGAAAATTTGCTTCCGAAATTTTACTCAGAATAATCCTGTATAACTACACCGTAATTTACTATTTTTCATTTA
>KK119145.1:10038-26367 GCA_000611955.2 Stegodyphus mimosarum
AAATATTGTACATTCTTGACTTATCACCCCTATAGTAATTTTAATTATTTGAGTACCTCAAAATAATAATCAAAGCAAAATGAAATGCTGCTACCTAAGAAGCGCTCATGATTTCCATAACGTAAACAAAACGTTACCATTACATTAACAAGTCTGGCAAACTATCTCGTATACCAGTTTTGCACAAAAATTGCGTTTGGCGAACAGAAAATAATGCCAAAAGTCCCCCAGCGCAACGGCCCTTTCTGATTGGTAGAATTTCCTCAGTTCCCGGCGGGTTTTAGCCGCCCGTACCACTATGTTAGCGGTAAACGTAATTCCACCCGGTATTGTTTGCAGTCAATTTGAGAAGCAGAAAGTGAAAACCTTTTAAGGTCGAAAGAAAGAGCATCTGCTCTTCCCCGTGTTGCTTAGTTACTGTTGCTGCTAGTTGTTTAGATCCTCGTGAACTGAGATATCCGAGTTAGCTTTCTCTTTAGATGCGCTGCGCTGTGTTTAACGTTCTTAGTACTGTTGCGTGCGTACAGGTTCGTAATAGATTGAATGTACAAGGTTGATGAAAAGTTAATAAAATTTATTCTTATTACAAGAATAAATAAAACAAAAGGCTGAGATATTTCCTCACAGATATTCGTACAATATCACGATATCACACAGAAGTTATATTTTAAACTACTAAAACGTTAAATAGAGCTCAATTCAAAGCGCAGAGAAAGCTAATCCGATCTCAAAATTACAGCGGCTAAGTAAACAATAATAACTTAGTAAACAACTGAACTGAGACGTTTTCCTTGGGCTTTTATAAGCTTTCCGATCAGTCACGAGATGCTTTTCATAATTTCTCGAGGTTTCTGGAAAGGAAAAGCGCAGAATTATAGTTACAGTTAACACACAATTGCATCAATTTAAATATGAATTACGAGATATCTATTTATTAAATGCGCATGCTCCTGTATTTTTGCGTTTTCGGCGTATCTTTCTCTTAAAACTCGTCACGCGCTGCAGTACACGAGGAAATAAAACAATTTTAATTATAATTCAACCACAAATATCTAACTAAATACAAAATCCGTAACAGTACTTTAAAGTGTAACTACTCATTACACTGTGTAATACTGTGAACACTTGTGCGGATATTTCTGTGGCAAATTCCACAATTCTAAAATATTTCTTTTTATAAAAATAAATTTTATTAACCTGTTATGCATTCAGTCTATTACAAACCCGTTCGCACGCAACAGTATATAATTTATTACAGTCTACGTTAATGTAGCATTTGCCCTATTAGAATAAGAATGAGGAAAACTAGTTCCTTTTCATTATTTTTCACTGATATTCTTCTAGATGTTGTTAAATATTCTGTCTTCTACAATTAATTTCACTATATCGTAAATTTGTAAACCGTCTACATTTATGCTGCTCCATTTTAAAGTAAAACCTTTAGTTTACATTTTAAAGTAAAACCTTTATTTTGAATATCAATGCTATTTACAACATCGACAGCTTCGAAACATATTTGTGTAATTTTATGCACGGAATGTCTAGACAAGCCTAGCCTCTGAATATATCCTATCTGCTCTCTATAATATTAGTTAATAGAAGACGACTAGACTGAAGAAATTTTAGTGGTATGCATTTCGTCATGCTTCCGCAAGTGACAAACCTGAAAACGTGATTAAAATACATGTGTATCAGAGCTATCAGTGACGGGTTTGTGACAAAGGGAAGTCTAAATTATATCCCCAGAGGAAGAAGCTTAATTTTCATTAAATAAGCCACAGTACATAACACCTGATCACTATACTGAATACTTTAAGATTTTAGGATGAAATGAAGTGCAGAATTAAGCATTTTTACCCGAGTTACGTAAATTACGCAGCCAAATAAGCTTTCTGTTGCGAATTGCATTCCTCTTTACACTTACTGGATTTCTTTTTTCACAATTCGAAATTTATTAGCTTCAACCAAATGAAATTTGCAGCTATTTTTTATTTATTTTAAAAAATTTGTATTTCTTAGTAATTTTTATAAATGTCTCCAATAAAAGTTTGAGTGATAATCAATAAAATGTTTGCCATCGCCTTAAAGTAGATGTATTTCTAAGCACATCTGTTAAAAACACTTTGAAATTAGCACGTATATTTGTTATAAGCGATAATAACGCCAAATGTGTTTTAATAACTTTGTTAAAATTATTTGAAAGAATGGACGATGCACCTTTTATTCAGCTCGTGCACAATAAAAGGGAAGAGAAAATTGGTTACCCTCCGAGTGATTGATTCTTGGCGTAAAGTGAAAAAAGTGCGCCAGGATAGATTTTTAAATTTCTCGGCAAGATTTTCACTAAATTTTACAATATGTAATATTTAGAAATAATTTGAGTCTTAGAATCGAAATATGGAAAAAAAAATCATTATGTCCTTTCAGAAAAAGTCCGATTTTGTGTCAGAATACCTCTGTTAGAAGAATGCTATATATGACACTAATATATTTGCTAAGTGGTGCTTTCAATACATGAAAAGAATAACGCGAGTTCAATTTCTTCAAACGGCCCAGTAAAACGGGAGATATAGAACTGTCCTTTTTTTTTTTTTTTTTTTTTTTTATTTTTTTTTTGTGCGAGGTGTACAATTCAGAAAAGTATCTGTTAGCTTGCAAGACGACGAAATGGGATTTAACATTTCTTTGAAATTTAGATTCTTTATTTGCGATATTGATTAATCAGAAGACTAAAATATATACTTCAATTAAGGAGCTGCACGTACTATATTCAATTATTGGAAACCCTATAACAGAAACCTGCAATTATGTTTTATGAAATATATATTATTTGAAGGCAATGTCTCATTTACTCATGCATGCTGTCGTCGTAATGAAAAGGGTGCTCGTCATATGGCAAATATACCTAAAAATTAAATGTAGTTTGATGTTATAGATGGGGTTATACGCCTGGATATACGATATAATAAATTGTCCTTTAACCATAATTTTGATATTAGTTCTCTAAAATTATCCATTAAATCCTTTCTGTTATTGAATTAGATTTCAGAATTCATTTTATTTAGAATAGATAATTCTATTATTATGGTCTATATTTCCTCAATTCTTTCAGGATTCTATTTTCTTAGCTTTCTTCTTTTTGAATATACTGCTCGATAGATGGCGCTATGTTTGCTTCTTCTCTGCATCATTTCTGATTTCCCTGTTTATTTATTTATTTTGTTTGCTTCACTACCACTGCAAACTGTTTTTGCCCCTCATGATAAGTGGCTTGAGTTAATTCATCTCTAAATCTATAGCATTTTTATTTAAAATCTGTGCCGATCTAAAACTATTTATTCGAGCAAATTTTCCATTTTCCATTTGTAAAAAAAAAATAATTACCATTTTTCTTCTACTGTATGACTTGATCGATTTTTCAAAAGCGTCCCATAATTTCAATTCATACAACAAAAAAAAATAAACTAATATTAAAAAATAACATAAATGAAATAAAAACTTGAATTACATTTGGCAAATACTCTTTTAACAATCGACTTAAGTTTATTAACAAAAACAGCAATTTAATATAAATCCTTTGTACTAATTCACATTACTTTAAATGTTAATTCCTAGAACTGTAATGACTTTCTGACGAGTTATTGTCTCGGTTTAATCTCTAAGTAGAATAACGGCAATTCAGAAAAGAGTTTAAAATAAACTTTTTTATTTTATTCTCAAGCCTGACATCATTGACATCTTTGACATAAAACATCTGGAGTTGCGAGAAAATCAATACAATTTCAAGCAAAATGTTCAAGTAAAATTAAAATGTTAAACGCAAAGTAAAGCTGGGTTACAAACTTTGCCGTCACAACTGACGTAAGCAAGGTTACCAAAGCTTAAATCCTTTTTTGTAATTCAATTTCGGAGATAAGTAATCGAGACTGTCAAAAGACTCTCTTTCTCACACTCAAGTACTGTTGTTGTTGGCGTTTAGTCCGTGTATTTCATGGAAAAATGTTTGCCGGAGCCTCAAGGAGGTTAGATTTCTACACCCCCCAACTTTGAGGTTGAGCACCTCGGGTGGTGGTCTGAGGGTTTCCCACTCTTCTCCCCTACCACCAAACCATACGAAAGGACTTTAGGCTTGCCATATATTTAGAGTACAACCGTGTCGCAAAGACACTATACATTTACAAACATCCAAACCTTCTTCAGGATTGGAACCCGGGTCCTTCTGTACCACAGTAGGCTCTCCTAACTTCTAAACCGTCTGAGCGGCAGCATAAGCACTGTATGTACACTGGTATTTTATCACTGTTAGTTCAAAATATAGATTATTTAAACGAAGAACGAAGAAGATTATGCACTAGTTGCCATCTTTATGAAAGTATTTTTATGAAACTACTACTAAACTATTATTCATCAAACTATTATGAAACTTATTGCCATCTTTGGATTTGAGATTATATATAATAAAACAACAGTTCACGGACTGATAAAGAAATTTAATAGCACTGGGCCAACACAAGACACTGAATCACCATCTCTAGATTAAGCCGGCCAGTTGAAAACATCGCTGTTGTGCGTGATAGTGTTGTTGCAAGTTCCAAAATAGACGAACTTAAACATTTAAGCAATAAAAGAACTTAAAGATGAGACT
This sequence comes from Stegodyphus mimosarum, assembly GCA_000611955.2. Classification (NCBI taxonomy): domain Eukaryota; kingdom Metazoa; phylum Arthropoda; class Arachnida; order Araneae; family Eresidae; genus Stegodyphus; species Stegodyphus mimosarum. The sequence continues at coordinate 14,684 of KK119145.1, forward strand.
GGTAATCACCTCGATTACGATTTTCGTACCTCGCTGCTGCAGAGCAAATTACGGATGATATAGACCAGACATTATTTTTTATTCTTAAATCGGAGCATTAACCTGTTGCAAGAATGTAAAAATATTTTCCATTTTATAGAAGTAAAGTATTTTCACGGGCGTAATAAATTCGGCGCTCTTGTTGAAGCAGCCTCTACGTTCAACATTCTTTCTCCCGATGGCGACTCTAGCCTTTTATAGGTGTTGGCCACTACTATAGGCCGCCGAAGCGGTAGTCTCTTTATTATGGAGGCATTAAACAGTTAGGCCGCCGTTGCCTCAAATGAAGAGACGTATATATATTATACAGTGTCTTTTCGGATTCGAACCCGGGCGCTTCGGTCCGGAAGTCAAAGTCACTAACCATTTTCCAGTATGGGAGGCTCTTCATGTTCTATTTAATACCATGTATTCAATATTTAATGTACTCGATTTTCTTAAACTGCAGTGCCTACTAGTGGCTGAGCGGTGAAGTCGCTAAACACGGGTAGTTCCGATCTGGATTCGATTCCAGGCGAAGGGCTAGCTGCATGGGCTTTTTCCCCCATGTATAGCGTTTATACGAGCCAGTTTTCCTCGGAAATGAAGGCATCCTTTCTCTTAGGCAGATAGCCATAGTGAGCTTTGCCGTAATCTCAATAAAAAAAATAAATCAAACTTAAACTGCAGTTTAGTATGATAGGTTTTCTCAGAGGTGTCGTAGGTACCGCGAGGTGTTTTCTGTGCTTTATTGCAAAGGTTGTCACGTCACATGAAAATATTACGCGTTTCCGCTTATTAATACTATTTCAATAATGATTAATTCTTGGTTCTCTCACGGCAAGCATTTATATAGTCGCAGTCGTGTAGAATAGTAAAATTTTTACTGAACTCGAAATATTTTCATGCCGCACATCACAAACACTCATCGTAATTTCGCTAGTGGGAAATGCATTTTCGCTTCAGAATAAACGTGTACCTGAAATGGCTCGAAATAGCATGTCACATAAACTACAGAGAAAATAAACAACTTGCGGTACATGTGGCAATTTTATAGCAAACTTGTTTATTTTTCCTTGGCATAAAATAATTGACTCTCTGGAGAACGTGGCTGTTTAAATAATCAAGTGAAGATAAGTGTCAGTTTCGTGTGTATTTTATTTCATAAAACTTTCAACTTTAAAAAATTCGTATATTTAAAATAATTGGAGTCGGGTCTAAGATGTCCAAAATTTTAAAAAGTACCGAAATTTATAAAATATCTCTATGATCTTTCATTAGTGAAAAGAATTCGAACGCAAAGATTATCCTCACAGTCTTTCAGACGAAGAACTATTTCTCCAGTAATCTAGTGAGAAGGAAGGGTGCGTTCCAGGCGACACACCGCAATTTAATTGTCTCATTAAAGAGCATTATAAACAGTTGAGAACGTTAGAAAGAAAGAAAATATTAATGAAATATCTCCGAGGAAAAGCCATGAAACGAGGAAATTGTTCTCAATGTCTCATTAGGGCTATACCAGCATATCATTATCCAGATTACGCTCCTACCTCACATTATTATCTGCCACCGAAGCAAAAGATAATCGGGCTTCGTTAAAGCAAGGACACACGAAAGAAAAGAAGAAATAGGAAATCCGCCAAAAAAGTGCGTGAGGTTCTGTGACCTTATTGAGTGAAAAGAAACACGGCCCGATTGAATTTTGTCGCTTATTGAAGAATTCCTCTTCAGTTTTTTTTTTCCTTTCAATGGTTCGTTTAGTTTGGTAACTGAAGTTTTGAAAGAAATATTTAATTACATAGTATCGGAAATCATCCGAGATACTATAATTAGTCTTTTTAATGCGCTTTTTTTATACAATGAATGAATTCTGAATTGTAGCATATTAATATCACAGACTATACTACGATTCATTCTATTCGCATTTTACGTACGTGCTGTCAATTATTTTGACTGAAACAATTCTTCGAATTGATCTAGTACAAGAATCTGAAGTGTAATTTTTTTCTCAATTGATATTTAAAAAAAGTTTTCCTTATTTGTTAAATGTAAGGTTAACGAAAGTTTCGTAGTCCCACCAATAACCAAGTTGTTTAAAAAATGCTGAAGATTTTCGGCGTTCGATCTCAAGCGAAAGGGTTAGCTGAGTGATTGGCTTTCGTGGTTTTTCCCAATGTGTTACGTGCATGCAAGCCAGATACCAAGAAAAGGTCTTTCACGAAGGCCTGTTCTTCTATTTAAATTATAATTTATCGTTTTCATATATTTTAGTTTTCTTACATGTATACTGAAGAGCCAAAACATTAAGACTACCTACTCACAACGCGTTGCGCGACCTTTGGGCTGCAAAACAGCTGAAGCTCGCCTTGGCACGGATACCGCAAGTTCTTGATTGATGACTGGAGACCGGTGTTACGAAATGTCTAAGAGTGATCAAAGTCGAGATACTCCGATATGGTGGTGTTTGAGCTCTGAGCTGCCGCTCCATGACATCCCAAATGTGCTCTATCGGGTCAAGATCCGGCGAGTTGGGTGGACAGGACATTAACTGGAATTCATGCTTATGCTCCTCAAACCACTCCAACACATAGAGCGTTGTCCTGCTGTAAGATTCCGTTTTTACATTTCGAAGGACAGATGCCATTTGAAGGTGCAACTGATTAGTCATCACGTTCAGAGAGTTTGCGTCTTTCATAGTCCATTTCACCACAACTAGGAGTCCCAGAGTCGCCCATGGGAGCATTAGCCAAAGCATAATACCGCCGCGATCAACTTATGTATGACATGTCGTACAGAAGAGGAACAACTGTTTGCCTGTTGGTTACTAATTTAATGGCCTGCTTCATCGTTAATTTCTAGGCAGTCTTTTAATGCATCATTAAAAATTCTTCCATTTAAAAGGGTAGTACCAAAGAAACTCCTGGGCGAAGGCCCTTTCGACGAAAAGAAATGTAAAATTGCTTCGAACTGAACTCAGTAGGTTAAGGAGAATAACAGTATAGATCAGCTTTTCTCAACCCTTTGACTAACGCGTACCATCTAAATAAAAATTTTAAAATTTGAGTACCACCACTACATTTTACAATGATTATTTTTTAATTTCTCAATAGATATATTAAAGAAAACATATTTTGTCATTTGCACAACCTACTGGCTATTTGTATTAAATATTCACACATAAAAAATATTAGATTACAATTTGGTTCCCATTTTAATTATCAAAATTTAAGTTATAATACTTTAATTCTAAAATTTAGAGTGAAATTTGGGCCGGTTTGAGAGAGATCAATTTCTTTATGTCTGGGTTTATTTCATTTAGTTTTAACCGTAAATTAGTATCCACTTTTAATTTTTTTTCTGTATTTATTTTTGAAATATGACATGGAAGAAAATCCTTGTTCACACAAATTGGTTGCGGAAAAAGGCAATAAAAATTAAATTGCTTTATTTGAAATGCCTTTAATTTTTTTTCGGTTCAGCCAAAAGTTAACTAGTGTGTTATTTTTGAAGTTAGAGTTCAATCACAGGAAATTTCTTTAAACAAAATGAATTTTTAATCCAACTTTCGTTTTCATAATCCTCGGGAAAATGCATGCTGTGTCAATGAAAAACAAAAACTTTTAATATCGGAAGCTAATTCTTCTTTCAATTTACAATTATTTTCGGCTAGGAAACTTTCTAAAAGTGGTAAAAAGCTGAAAATATTATTATTACCTAATCCTTTGATTATTAGCTCGAGTTTTTTTATCGTTGCATTCGTTTTATCCCTCATGGTAAATACCACTTGACTTCGGAATGTAACAAAAGCGTTTCGTGTTCATTGCCCATCTCTTGGTATAAAATCGTGAATATTCTTAAAGCTCAGCTTTTAATAAAATTAACAATTTTCACGGCTTGATTCAAAATGATGTTCATGTTTTCGGGGACTGTTTTGACTGCTAAATCTTCACGATGAATGGCAGTGAGGGAATTTAGTTTCAGGTGCGGTTTTCTTTATTTGAGAAAAAACATCGGGATGTTTTCCGGTTAAAGCCGACAGCAATGTACTTATTCCAAGGAATATCATTCTGAGACTTAGCCAGGATGTTGGGGTATTTAATTTTTAAATTCATTGCTTAAAAATGTTTTTCTTTGCGTGCCACCGGTTGAGAACCGTTGGTATAGATTAATCTGAAAAATCTCATTTTTTACTGAAGGCATTTTCTTGTTTAAAAGTAACCTAGTGTCTCTTTCGTTGAACATTCTGAAAAAGTTCATTTTGAAGTTTCAATTTCATTCTGACTAAGAATTACAGGAAAAAACTTGAGAAGTTGAAATTGTAAGAAGTGTTTTCTTTTCCATTTCTAACCGATCAATCCGTAAATTTCTTACTAAACTTAAAGCTCTCACTAACGAGCTTTATATCTTTTTAAAATTAGGGTTACAGTTTTCGTTGGAAACAATTTTGAATTGCAACACTAACCATCGAAGTCCCGAAGTTTGAATTGCAGGGTTTCGCTTATATGAGGAATTATTTTCCTATAAATATGTAGGACCATTTTGAAAATTTGCCGCTTCTTTTCAAAAACCAAACACACACAGACAAATAAATAAATAAATAAAAGAAAACCCAAAGAGACAGATTTTAACGATCTCCCGGAAGGACTGTTTTAGTTTGATATGGTTTACCAGAGGAGATTTTCGACAGAAATGTCACAAGTGAAACTACGAAACATTTTATAGGATATTAGATGAATATATACTTGGACTAGCACGGGAGCGCTTGTATATCTAAAAATTGAGAAAATATGTAATTCTTCAAAAAATACTTAATGTTTTTAATTAGGCATACAATGAACTAAGTACATTTTATTTAAATCGATCAGAGCAAAAATAATAGTATTAATAATTTAAAGTTAAAAGGTAAAGTAATATTTTTAAGATATCCTCGCATTCTTTAGAATTGGATTGTAAATGTATTTGTATTTAATATAATAATGTATTTGTATTTAATATAATAATGTATTTGTATTCATTATAATAATGTATTCTTATTTAATAATAGACGGATTAAGTATGAAAGAATAATATTTTACGTTTCCCCGAATGAGAACATACTACAAGTAAAATAACTGAAATTCGTGTTACAGCCCTTTCGAACTAGAAAAAAGGTTTTCAAAGGAGCATATAATGCGTAATTTAAATGTCTGTAATTTATATTATTAATAAGGCTTCTAGTCAAAAGCGGACTAACACTAATCAGGTTTCGGAAAGGAAATTTCATACAGAGATTTGCCATTGCACAGCAGGCTGACATCTCTGCATAATTCATGGATGGAATGAAATTCATTCCAGTATCTGATTTGTTTCTATTGTACTTGAGACTTTTCACACCTTTCAATATGTATTTCATCGGGGTCATATGTTTCGAAGAAAATATCTCCATTAAAATGAAAGAGGAACACGTTTCATGATTTAGATAATATGCATATTCTGAACCCCTTTATTATGAATCCGCATGTGACTGAATTTTATTCCTTATGCACATGAAGCAAAAGAATCTAACATAGTAAGATACATAACAATGGAAGTTTAGAGAATATTATGGCAAACGAGAACTTAGATTCTAAATACTTGACACAAACTGAAACCGCACCTTCTTTCTTCACGCAAAACAGAATAAAGCCGAATATGTATATAAAAGATAATGAGTTCAATGTCAACTTCTCATTCATTCAAGAGAGCCGTTGCGGTCTGTCTTCAAGCATGTAGGAATAAGTCTGTTAAATATCTGATTAGCAATTTTCTGTAATCCTAGAGGAACATTAAGTCAGTTTATATGAGCTTTGGTTTAGCTTAAACTTAATTAACATCAAAATTATCGCAGTTCATTTAATATAGCTTAAATAATAAAAAAAAAAAAGGATCAAGATTGATTTTTCTAGATTAATGGCTTATGACGGCTCTCGGCTTCACTGTTCGAACTACTGTTTCATCTCACGATTGGTGACTTCAGGCAGTAAAGTGCGCCTGGGTTGCTCAAGTTTTCAACCCATTTGTGGATAGAATTAGAAGTGCTACCATCTGACGAACAGACCGCAGTTTCTATATTATTAATTTTTATTGATTACTTTATAAATGGATCCACAGTTTACGACTTTGATTTTATTTCAGAACAATTGGTTTCAGTCAAAACACTGACTTTACTGTAACACCAAAAAAAGTTACCAGATTCCGTATGATTTAAATTCCCAAAACTCCAGAAAGTAATTTTGCTTTTACTATCGGGTGATATAATTTGAGACTCATTTCCTTTGCGCACTGTTACTTCGTGTGTATCATTATCACTTTCATATACATCCACGATCAAATTACTTTAAAACTTAGTTAAGCAAATTAAACTGGCTATTATTATATCATCTCCATCGAACCATCGAAATATTATCCATACTGTTACCAGTTCGTTTAAAGTGAAGATAGAAGTTATTTAATCAGTTTCCTCTTAAGTACACCATCATCAGTATTGCAACATCACTGAATTACCGGGGTGGAAGATATTAAGACAAGTTGTCGCTTTTAGAGTTATTTTAAAACAAGTGAGTTCTAGTTCACTTGGGAAAGTTCATAAGGTTCGAATTAGTATCAAAAATGACGTTACAGCATAATCTTACAGAAGCGTGAAAAAAAAAGGCTTCCTATATGCAAGACTCTGCCTACTCCAACGGCATTTTTCATACAAAAGCCCCGTTTTCCTTCTTTTACACAACGAGAAAAGGGTGTACCGCAGAGGTGCGGTCAGAAATCCCCCTTCAATTACTTTGATTTTAGCTAGTCTAGAACAAACCGCAAAAGCTGGGATTTCTACTATGGAAAAATTAAACGCCCTAATTGTGCACACGCGTTATTTGTCACAACTCCTTCCCTTTCAGGGTGGGAGGGCTGTCGGAGGAGTCCAGAATAGTCCCAAAGAATTATTAGACTAAGATAGTGTTTTTAAACAGAAAACACAAATAATCACAACAAAAAACTGTACTATGGATTTAAAAACGAAACTTTACATTGAGCCCAATGTAAAAAAAATAATAATACAGTTGCTAATGACTACGCTTAATTACACTCAGACGATATTAAAACTTACAGTTTTTCTGCAAAGAAATGTTATTCAATATATATTTTTAAAACAATATACTGATTTTTACAGGTATACACGGACCTTAAGAACATGAAAATAAAGAGGCATGCAATTTTTCCGGCTTAACGCATTTGCATTATTATTGAGTTTTCCTGAAATAGCAAGAGCCCATAGCATGAAGCGAGAATTAGTACTGGCATTAGTCCGTATCCAAGTAAGAGGAGTATGATCAGTTTGCACTGTAAAAACCTATCCGTCTAGGTAATAGTAAAGTTTCTTGATACCGAAAAAGATGCTAGCACATTCATGTTTCAGTGGTGCAGTGCTACCTTTCTCTCTACTCCTTTTTCTCTAGCTATTTTCACTCGGGTTAGCCTAGAGCTAACCAGAAGAGCTAGAGTGTTTCCTGTGACAAAAGGAAACTCGTTAATTGCACACGCATGCTATTTGTCATAGTATCAGGATAATTAAAACCAGTAAAATTGTAGAGGCATTAGGTTATTATTGTGATGATGGAGACGTGAAAAATGAGAAATGCCTTGGCCGGGACTCGAATCACGGACCTCTCGAACACGCATCGCGTGTGCTGGCCACTACACCACGAAGGCATGCTAAGGAGGCTGGAGAAATACCTTATAAAACGAAGCAAGGGTTTTTATGTTCTTGCGGTCACTATTTGTTTATGCCCACCTTCAGTCGCATTAGTTAAACGCACTTTTAAAGTAGAGTAAACTTTTTCAAAAATCTTACCTTATAGTCTACTGAATTTCCTTAAAAAAGGCAGCAAAAACATTTTCTCATTCCCCTGTTTTGCAGCTGTTAAAGGATAAATAAGGATCGAATAAGGTTTATTTATTATACAAAACCAGAAACTAGGTAAATCATTGTGGGGAGGTGGAACCCATAGCAGACAGTCAACAATTGCGTTTCTAAGTGTCCAGCTTGAATTTTATGTAATTTAAGCGACTAGGAAATTTAAATAATCAGTTTATGAACTATTCTAACATTAGAAACTATATACCACCCCAATGTGATTAATTAGAGATTGAAAAAAGATGCATAGTATACAAATTTGTGTCTGAAAGAGATTTATGTAAAGCAAATATGAATTTATAGCTATGAGAATACTATAAAAGTCAGCTAATAATTTACAAAAGAGTAAAAAATGTCCATATATTCCTGTTAAAAAAGCATAACACTTTATATATATATATATATATGCATGTAGTATAAAGAAGGCTCAGATAAAATTCTTTTTTTAATCTATTTCTATTAGCTCCTTAAGATTTCTTTTAAACTGCTCATTTGTCCATTCTATCCTAAAAATAGTAACATACTTGTAATAAATCTCCTTTTAGTACGTCATTTTAAAATTAATCCGCGTCATTAATTTTATATAACCCCCCTCCTCTCATGATGCTTAAGTTACATAACGGCAAAAAGTCTTTTATACAATAGTTCGGCTACATTTTGTAACCCAAAATAACCAATAAAAGAAAGAAAAATAATGTATATTTAAAAATGGTAAAAATTAACCAATAAAAATAAAGTAGAACTATAACTTCATTAACATCCATGTTAAATTCCACACTTTTGTTCTCAACTTCACGTTTCTGCTAGCAAGGGAAGAGTCGCCGCTTCCTTTTCTTACATCTAATATATTGTTATAAATATGTGAAAGGCACAAATGTATTTGTTAAAGAATGGACGCACATATTGCGCCAGTTGATCTGTGTATGTTAAGAATTTTTTTTTCAAGAATAAAAAATGTGTCGAACTGGCCATAATTGCAATCACATCTTCTTCCATCTACTTCTTCGTGTAGCATCTACGGTTTCATTACAAATGTTTTTGAATAAAACAGATGGTCAGATTCACGCGAAATAGCATCGTCTATATATCTCTCAGGAACTACTCATCTCAAGTTTTTAACTGTAAATTTCTGGAAAGGTATATTTCATGACAAGTTTGGTTTGGTTTATTTATTATGAGAAGCATTCGAGCACTGTCTGCCTTAGGGTAGAGATGCTTTCCTGGAGCACTTTGTAAGGGTGAATGGCTTGAGTACACCTTACACACGTGAAAAAACAGCTAAACGCTTATGCAGCTAGTCCGTTCTCCGGGATTCAAACCCCGGACCGAATTACCAGTTTTCTGCCAATTTATCCTTCGGCCGCTGGTGGGCCATTTATGTGAGAGAAATATTAATAAAGGAGTGCAAGTTTCAATTTTCTGTTTGCAGAAATGCTCAAATTTGAAATTATGTGTGCAATAAAGTTGAATATTCATTCTACCTTTAAATTAAATTTAATATTTCCTTTATTAATTAAAATGGTTTAATTAATAGGGTTTGGGCAATTTTTTCATAAAGTGATTTTTGTACACAAAGCTGATTTTTTTAACTTCTTTGAAAAAGCTCCATATACAAATTTGTTTTGAATACTTTACTGAAAGGGTCCAGTGTCAAAATGGTCAGTCTGAAAGTTCACGTTAGTTTATCCGCTTGTTAAGTTCTAACTGAGAATTTATGATCAATTATTCAAGAAATATTTGGACTTCCTAGCTTTTAGAAACTGTATGCAGCCGTAATAAAATTTATGTGATAGTTTCCCGATTACCTTTAATTGTCTGCACAGGATCAGGGAGATGTTCTGTTAATAAACTCAAAGACATGTTGATGTAATTAACTTCTCCCGTCATTAGATACTTTATTCACTGGGAATTCAACTCGCGCATTTTGAAGTAAGTTTCCGTTTAATTGAACTTCAAAAGAGCTTGCTTCATATTCATCTTGCACGCAAAGAACTTTCATTAATTTGATATTAGTCTATCTTTTGATCAACTAGTCTTTGGGGGCATAACTCATTTCTATTCATGTTTGTTCCTGAGTACTAGAATCTTGTCAAATCTTTATTTAATTCAGATTTAGTTATTCTACGTATGAGCAGTTTGTTGCCTCATAATTTATTGCAGCTTTATGGCAGCTCATGCTACAGAAAAGATTATTTGTGTTGCGATTAGGGAAAATTTTATTTTTCATTGCATATATGGAATGAAAAAATTATTCCTTTAGGCATTTAAATTAAAGCACATGCATATCTGTTTTCAGGAAATTGATATTCCCGTAACCGTGACGCCTAATGAGTAAAATTATTTAATCTGTTAACAAACGAGCTTAACTAATAAACGCCTAGAGCATTTGCGTTGGTGAATGATCTCTGATGTACGCTTTATTTCAGATTTTGATGGTCGCGGTTAAGGTTTTTTTACTCTCTCGCTGAGCTCTCGCAGTCTAGCAGTTTGCTGTTGCATTCACTCTCACTAACAATTTTTTTTGTCTTTTTAGCTTTAGTATCAAGTATCATTTTCTTCGTACTTGTGCCATATTTAGCCGAGAGCAGAATTACGCCAACAACAGAATTACAACAATTTTAAAAGCAGTGTACATTTAGAATTCCCGATGCAGCATTAAGTATTGGCATACATTTCTCTGTTTTTTTCAGCCTTTTCCCAGATCATCATATCAATGTTCAGTATTCTTACGATGATAGCTTTACAAAAAGTTTCTTCTCTATGATTAACAATTTGTGATGTTCACGTTTTTGTTAACTATCACGTTCTTAGTGCTTACGCAACATAAAATTCGATTCATTCGCAAAATCACAACAAAATATTTAAAAACGGTATATTTTTTGGAATTTCTGATAGTCAGTCTCCCGCCGTGGAGTTAAAAATGTTTTATTCTGGATAGTATTGCCATTGATCGTCTTGAAATCATTCAACATGATAGTAAAAATTCGTAAACGTTTGAAAACATATAAAGTACACAATAAGACAAATTCAAAATTCCAAATTCTTGCTTCGAGGTGCCCATGTTCGGGTGCAGGACTATGCTATTCAGAATTGGATGGCTCTAGGCACCGTCCTTGCACAATGCGAGAAACATACATACATTCATGCAGATTCTTCAGCATTCAATATCTTTAAATACAATACAGGGCCAATATCCCTGCTGGGGTAACGGTCCTTTGCGCTAAAAAATAAATTAATCTTAGAAAGATTTTATAAACTGGTGTTCTCAACCATAAACAGAAATTTGTCGAAACACGTTAAAAACAATATAATTGAAACAGAAAAATGTTATGGAGCAGTTGCAATATATGGTCAGTTCTTTATGATGCAAAGGAACAAGTTAATAGTTTTTAACTTCTATTACACGTTAACAGTAATCAAATTTTCAGTTATTATCAAAACTCGAGCAATCAGTTATAAGAAAATTATGAAATATATGAAAATAGCTGAACGTCATTTAGAGAATGAAGAAATAGATTTGAATATTCAATTTCGGAAATCGCAGGTAATAATAATGTTGCAACGAGCATTTTATTCAAAGCTAAAATGAAATGAAAATCGCCAATACGTCAATAAGTGCCCCAGGGTGATAGATTTCGGTATTAAGTGTGCGAAGATGGCAAAGATTCGAGGAAGAACATTTAGAAATTTTTTCAGCAAATTCCACTGTAAAACATTATGAAAGATTTACTGAACACACTCA